>BQNB010001021.1:2276-129497 GCA_026074375.1 Tanacetum coccineum
AAAAACAGCCCATACATCTTATTAAAATCCTTTGATCATTTAATCATAAAGTTTTGTTTCTAAGTGATCCAAACTCAATTCCTCAAGTGCAAGAGAATAATACTTCCATCATCAAGTGAAGAAGTATTACACCTCAAGTGTGTATTGCAATCTTGTTGCATCCATATCATAACTTGTAAATCATTTGTAAATCTTGTAAAGTTGTGTAGTAGATAGATCTTGGTGATTGTTGTAAGTATAGTTGAATCTTAGTGATTCATCCAAGTTGTGATAGTTAGGTGTAAAAGTAGAAGTGAAATAGTATGGTAAAGAATACTAAGGCGTGAAGAAGTTGTGTAGTTGTGAAGTTGTGTTGTGAAGTCGTAAAAGTAGTAAAGAAGTTGTGAAATCGTGATAGATTGGTTCTAGCTAAGATTAGAACTCGACATCTAGCTTAGTGTTCGAAATTGATATAAGCGAAAGTTGTGTACGGTTTTCTCCGCCATAAGGGAGTTTGTTGACATAGTGAAGAAAACTCTCGAGTTAGGTTCTCGAGGAGTGGAGTAGGGCGAAGAGGTGCTTTGTAACCGAACCACTATAAATCCTTGTGTTGTGGTTTGATCTTTCTAACTCTTATCTCTTATTTCTTTATTTGTTCTTACTTATTTATATTATTCATAGTGTGCAAGTATTGAATTCACAAAAAGTCAAATCTAAGTTTTTATAAACAACCATAAACATTAAATTAAAAAGCGGTAAACTATTCAACCCCCTTTCTAGTTTTCCAAAAATTATTTTGGGTTAGGTTTTTGAGCCGTAGGTTATGGTGAACAAAGAGAGAATACTTTGAGTTTTTGAAAGTAAATTGTGTGCATATATGTCTTGCATTAGGCTCTCTTATATAGGGAAAATATCTTAATACCACTTAACACAAACCATGGGTTATGACAAAAGGGTGGGACGGTTTAAGGGGTGATGGGGAAGTGGGATCGATCTATTATCCAAAGGGTATTGTGTCTTAGGGCTTGGTTATATGTAATTGTGTAAGAAGGTGGTACTTAAGCACATGCTTAATCTAGAAGTATTACTTGAATTTGTTTTGTGTCTTGTGTTGTGTAAGAGATCTTGAAGTGTTAAGGTGGGTAGAATGATATAAATTTTAAGTATTTGGTATAATGGTGGGTATTTGTTGAAGTATAGATGGGTATTGGTGTTTCCATGCATGTATAAATGTTTTAAAATGCGAAACGTAAACGTTTTACGTAACGCATAAAAATAAAATATGAAACAATAATTATTATTTTCATAAAAATAATATAACACTTGTTTGACGTAAACATTTATTTGTTTGATGTCCGTTTACGTTGATTGTTGATTTTTAGTTTACGCGATTTAACTAAACGATTAAAATTAAAAGTAAACGCGTAGAAGTTTAAAATAACTAGTTGAATATTTATGGACGTAAAATGACATGAAAATATGAATTGTTACATAAAGGATGAGGAGAACTTATTATTTCAAAAGGCTAAGATCAAGTGGCTGAGGGTGGGGGGGGTAGGAATAATGCTTACTTTCATAAAGTAATTAAAAGCATAAACCATAAGAGTAGGATTAATGTTGTTAGATATGTTGATGATGTGTCATTTTATACACTATTTCAGGGTCATTTAACCCCTTAAATCATGTACATATGCACAGATTATGTGCTTAATTATTTGTTTTTAGGTTTTTAGCAGTTGGATGGCATTTGGAGGAAATACACGTGACTTGGACTCATCCGGAGAAGAAACGGACAAGACTATGGACCTACACCAAATATCTTCAAGAATTATGCATACAGGGCGTGGAGACGGCGTCGCAAGCATAAAGCGACGTTGTCGTTATCTATCTAGTGACGGCGTCAGAAAATTGACGACGGCGTCAGGAAGAAACCAACTTAAATCAGACCTAGAAGATTCTATCTTGTGACGGCTTCGCGGCTACAACTGGACGCTGTCGTAGCAATTTCTCTATATATACAAAACCAAATTTATGGTTTTAAGTGTGTAACTTTGTATAACCTTTGGGAGCCGAACCCTAAGTACTTTGTAAGCTTTTAGGCCGTCTTTAGGGCTTATAAACCCTATTGTAACTGACCTTAATCCATGTTTTAATCAAGTAAGATTATTTATGTTTAATCATTTAATATGTCTATGTGTTGTTTGATTGATCTATGTTATTGCTTCCTTTATAACATGTTAGGCTAAGCCCTCCCTTGTATTTACTTATGATTGCATGAAAGTTGGATTATAGATCCTTTTACTGTTGCTTCTTGATGAGGTGTCATTTTATACACTTTTTCAAGGTCGTTTAACCTCCTAAATCGTGCATTTATGCCAAAAATAGGTACTTAATCGTTCCTTTTCAAGTATTCAGCATTTGGAGGAAATACATGTGACTTGGGCTCATTTGGAGAAGAAACGGACAAGACTACGGACCTACATCAACATCTCTTAAGAATTTCTACTTATAAGCTAGAGACGGCGTCACATAATACACGTGACGCCGTCATGGATTACACGTGACGCCGTCAAATCTCATACCAAGACGGCGTCACAAAATCTCAAGACGGCGTCAGAATGTACGACCCAGCCCATTATCTAGAATATTCTACTCATGACGGCGTCACGATTAAACCGGGACGCTGTCGCAACGATTTTCCTATATATACAAATCTGTTTTTAAGGTTTTAAGTGTATAACTTTGGAGTAAAAGAAAGGGACGAACCCTGGTTTGTTTAGCAGCTGTTAGGGACGATTTTAGGGCCTCAAAACCCTATTGTACTTCCTTCAATTCGTGTTTTAATCAAGTAAGACTATCTTAATCATTCAATATGTCTTGTTGTGTGATTCTTATCTGTTCTTGCTTTATCTTTAACATGATTGGCTAAACCTTCTATTGTGTTTATTTATGATTGTATGAAACCTAGGATGTAGATCTTAGTGGTGTTGCTTCTTATGATGAACATGCATGTTAGGTCTTAGAAAACCAGCTTTTGTCTGTATCGCTATTGATATGTCTAAGAAAACATAATTGTGTAGAAATGATACCATCGGGTAACAGTCTTAATATATTTCAAATGCATTTAATATACTCTTAGGGGCCTTGTAATAGTCTTTATACTACCTTACTTATGCGTTACCTTAACGGAATATTAAAAAGACGGCGGGTTCGTGTAATTCGTTCATGACTTAGGAAATAGTTACATAGATCATCATAAGTGTGTCAAAGCAACAACACTAGGAGAAGCAATCTAGGAAGTAATACATGATTAAATAAACACAATCTTTTATTATGTTGTTATCACCAGTAGCTTAGTTTATATTTAGTTTAATAGCTAAAACCAAACCAACCTCTCAAATATATGATTTACTTGCTTTCCTATAAACATAAAAATACAAAAATAATCTTCTCTCAACCCTTAGAATTATGTTAGACCGTGATCAAGCCTTCCCAACCTATTCCCCTAGAGAACGATAACAACCCTCGAGTCTTGCCTATACTACACTACAACGGTTAGGTACACTGTCTAGGAAGTTGTAAAACTTCTTGTAGAAGTCCCTTACGACAACCGCATAATGTTTTTGGCGCCGCTGCGTGGGGAATAGTTAGGTTTTGATCATAGTTTAGCTTAGTTCTACTTGCTTGAATCCTTTCAAGTCAGATTTAATTTCCGCATATTATCTTTCTCGTAGTCTATCTGTTTTTGTGTTATCTGTTTCGTAACTCATTTTCGTCAACCACCATGGGAGATGCGAATGCTATCCGCACTCTAGGAGACTACTCCAAACCTAGCCACGAGGGTTATAGGAATACTATCGAGCTCCCCGTAGGGAACAACGTAGTACCTCTTTGATCCGACACCATCCGGTTGGTGCAAAACGGATGCTCATTCCACAAACTTCGGTCAGAGGATCCAAACCAACACCTCAAAGATTTCCTAAAACTTATTTTAATTTTCCCTTTACGATCAAGCTAGCAATTGGCTTGAACGTCTTCCAGTAGGATCCATCACCACATGGGAGGATCTTACTACCCGATTCCTTGCTTAATTCTTTCCACCTAGAAGGACTGCAAAACTCCACAATGATATCCTGATATTCCAACAACATCATGGAGAATCTTTATTCGAAGCATGGAATCGTTTCAATGACTTACTACAAAAAGTCCCTCATCATGGCATCGACCTTTGGCTCCAAGTCCAAATTTTTTTATGACCATGTCAATCCCGTCACAAGACGAACCATTGACCAATCGGCCGGTGGTAAGCTTCGTGACCGAAACGCCAAAGAATCCTGGGCATTATTAGAGGACCTCTCCCTCTATGACAATGAAATTTGGAACGACCCAAGGGATTTTACTAAACCGGTCAAGGCAATCTCTTTGCCTCAAGATGTACCGAGTACATCCGACCGTCGTCTAATCGAGCTTGAAAATCAAGTCCAATGCTTAATGGAAGCTCATCTTGCTCCGATACAACCTATACAAGTGAACAAAATTACTATGTCATGTGAGATCCGCAGTGGTCCCCACGGCACTCAATATTGCATGGAAGATCCGGAACAAGCCTTTGTTGAATACGCATCCTCGCGTACCGATGAAGCAGGAGGTAAGTGGTATACTTTCAAGCCCGAGCAAAACAATCTTGGTGACACCTATAATCCATCATGGAGAAGTCACCCAAACCTTAGGTGGAGACAACCCCAAAATTCTCAAAATAATTTTTCAAACCCACCTAACCGGTTCCAACCTAACGGTTTAATCCCAAACCGTTCTTTTAACAACAGTCCTCGAAGCTTTAAAAATCAATCAAACCTTGAAGGATTGGTATCTAATTTCATGGCATCTCAAGACGCTAGATTGTCCAAGTTTGAAGCCGATTTCAAACAACAACAAAGTGAGATGACCAACAAAATCGATACAGTGTTGAAGGCCATCACCGATCAAATAGCAGGCACACTACCTAGTGATACAGTTAAGAACCCGAAGCTGTGTACTTACCCAGTTTTGTCTGCTCGTTCTTACCAAACAATAGATCCGCAATGCTCAACTCAAATCTGAGGTTCGATCAACGCCATCACAATCGGTCCCGAGCAACAAAGTGACTCTTATGATGATAGAGAAAAAGAGAACAAGGAAGAAGGGGAAAACCTAAAAAATATCCATGTCAGCCCTCCTACACCACCCGATCCATCTGTTACATTCATATCCGAAAAATTCCTCAAATTCAATTCATTCTTCGAATCAATCGGATTAGTTCCCCTATCATCCAACACTGAACTCATTTGCACCAAAGAAAAAGATGGCGACGTGATGTTTATTGAGATCGTCCCGAAGGATGTCAATTCCCGTAAGGAGGAACCTGAAGTAGGAGAGCAAGAAGTGGAGTACTTTGACATATTCTCGACTAGGAGTGAACTCGCATATCACAAGTACCTCATGTGTGGCCCAATCCCTTTAATATTTCTACAAAACCCCATCATTATGGAAGGATGCCCCTCAAACCTCAAGATACCATGCAACATTAGGCATGTGCATGTAGAAAAAGCCTACATTGACCTTAACTCCCCTCTAAATATCATGACCCGAATGATGTATAATTAGATCATAAGGAGAAAACTCAATCCTAGGGAAATACGAATAGAGGAGTTAGCAATTTCACAGGAAGGATTAAAGGAATGCATGTCTGTTAGTATAGATTCACCCTTTGAACAATGATCCGGAGGCTTGGTAAAATGGAAAAGAAATTGAGCCATATTATTAGAGAGAAAAGATAGAAAGAGAAGAGATAGAAAAAAGAAGAGAAAGGAGTGGTTTGTGTATGTGTGTGGTTTAATAGAGAAAAGGAACAAACACACACTCAAACTTTACATTGTGAACTCTACCCCTCCATGGGAAGTTTGGAGGGTAGTATTTATTGTCCCGATATAGCTAGCTAAAACTTAACTCCGACCCGACTATAAATGATAAATGTAATTCGGATAAGTCACCATATTTTAGGGCTAACTATCTTCCCCAAATATTTGGATTACGGAAATAACTTACAATGTTCTCTAACAAGTACAAATATACAACGTTATTTAGTCTTCCAAAGCGCTTCCACAGCTGAAGTTGTCTTCTGAGTTCTCCTCGTCTTAAAACTTGTATTCCAGCCTGGTCTTCATTGTATTATTGTTCTTGAACCATTATAGTATGCATGAGTTGGATTTAATTCCCCCCATCCATGAGATGTCTTGAAAAGCTTTCTTCATAGACTCCTTTTTGGCGAAGTTTCTGAATCGGCTTCCCTAACCAACATCCCTATCTTAAGCAGATTCTGAAACATTAATGTAGCTTGAACAATCTTCTACTTGTCATCAAAGTGGCACAACGGAATTTTGTAGAAGTCCAAACCACACCCAATAAAAACGGGGGGAGGGGGGGGGGGGGGGTGACCCCAAAAAAACTTTTTGCTTCTTGTCATCAGGGCTTGGTGAATATTCGTTCAGGGTGATGCGAGAAATCAGCATCTGTTCTTCTCATGTTTGCATAATACTTCATAAACCATACTAAACATTTTAGGGCTAACAAACTTCCCCCTGGAAGTTGACATGGTAAACATCAAGGTCAATTAAATCCCAGATGTACACATTTTCCCCCATGATGGTTGCGAACTCTCGGAAGCATCATTGTCGTGTACGTCCATATACTCGAGAAGTTCTAGTCATAAGCACAAATCTTGATAAACAAAAGAATCATTACCCTCTTGACTTCAGAAACCGTAGAGGAGATGAAGCAAGAATCAAGAACATTGGTATAATCAAGGTCTTGTGAATGAATGTCATCGAAGAACTTTGAAGATTTTGCTTAGACTGTGAAGTATCTTTGTCTTGGAATAGCACAAAAATACCCGTGAGAAGTGCTGATTACATCTCAACCTTTAAACTCTCTGGCTAACTTACCAACCTCGTATTCTGTAAGCTATTGTTGTGATCACTTGGTGAAGTAAACCCGATATATCAAACTTGAAACTGAAGTAAAATCCCCCAAATTTGTTACTTAATCTTGCACTATTGTTGATTGAAGAACGGTGCAGAAGAAAATCTCTAAGTACCTTATACTCCATCAAAAGTATAAGAAGTAACACCACCTCTTGAATAGTATACTCCACATCGACATATGCGTGTGACACTGAGTACTACAAACGTAATCTCCTTTAAGTGATAGTTGTCCGTGTTCATTCCACCACCCCTTGAACGCTGGAAACTAGATAATCCAAGTCTTAATCATAATTGTATACGTTCAAGCAAGTCATCAATCGATAGAAAATAGAAGAAATGTCTCGATGATGAAATAAGTAGACGCCTCTGTGAAATCCAACTTCAATTGCAAATAAGGGATACCAAATCAACTCCGTGATCACATGTCATCATAATCCAAATCTCTAGCCATTTTGTCATTTAAGTGAATCTTTTCAGGATCGTTTTGGGATTAAGTGTTGTTGTTTGTGTGGTGTGTTGTTATGGTTGATTGTGGTTGTGTATGCAATTCACGTTCACGGGATTTTACACGTCTATGATTAAAACCGATAAATGAATTAACGGGATTTTACAAAATCAATAGAAAAAACCGTGAATGAATTGATTCGGACTCAGCGGCCAATGATTTAATTGTCTAAAAACAGATAATTTTCTGGCTAGGGTTACAGCAGATTGTTTAACTAGGCTCACCAAACTGAAACGGGCCAAAAAATACAGATGGGCCGTGAGCTAGAACAAAAACAAGTGTAACACAAATTCCAAAAAACTGAAAAATGTCAATAAATCATAGTAAACGATGGTTTCGGGCCTCGAAAAATCCTTAACCAACTAAAGGTGGTTACAGCGTGATCCGTCTCGTTTTTCTCTTCGATTTGAGAGGTCACGGGCCTGAAACGGACTTACGGATCAAAAGTTATGGCCGTTTTACTGAAACCCTTTTCTTCACACAAGATTTCTAATCAAAACGCAATGAATAAAAAATTGAGCAGAGTAACGTTTAGTCAAAACGCAGTCGTGGTCTTCAAAACGCAACCTGTAGTCAAAACGCAATGAACCAAAACGCAACCAATGTCAAAACGCAATGAGTCAAAACGCAACCAATGTCAAAACGCAATGAGTCAAAACGCAACCAATGTCAAAACGCAATGAGTCAAAACGCAGTGAGTCAAAACGCAATGAGTCAAAACGCAATGAGTCAAAACGCAACAAGAAGGAAGTCAAAACGCAACAAGAAGAAATCAAAACGCAACATGAATTTTGCCAGAGAGTCAAAACGCAACGACGAAAAATACGACTTTTTCCACCAAAAATCGCCCAATAATCACCCTTTTTGACCTCTTAACTTGATTTCTCTTGCACAATTAGCTACCCTATGCCTAGATCTTGCTTAATAACATAAACATTCACACATCTAAGCACAAAAATTCGGGTTTGATTTTTTTTATTGACTTCTTTTTTACCACGAATTTGATCTTGTTTAACCACAATAATCAGTAGATAAACAACACGGATTCCCCCTATGCTCTGGTGCCAATTGTTAGTATAGATTCACCCTTTGAACAATGATCCGGAGGCTTGGTAAAATGGAAAAGAAATTGAGCCATATTATTAGAGAGAAAAGATAGAAAAGAGAAGAGATAGAAAAAAGAAGAAGAAGGAGTGTTTGTGTATGTGTGTGGTTTAATAGAGAAAAAGGAACCACACACACACTCACACTTTACAATGTGAACTCCTACCCCTCCATGGAAGTATAGAGGGAGTATTTATAGTCCCGATATCGACTAGCTAAACTAACCCGACCCGACTATAAATAATAAATGTAATTCCGGATTAGTCACCATATTTTAGGGCTAACAATGTCTTCATAGGAAACTTTACCTATATCATGGACTTCATGATTATTGAGGACATTAGCTCCATTATAGACCCTAGGCTGTCACAAGTAGTGCTGGGGAAACCTTTTGTGGAAATATCCAACATGGCTCACGACCCACCCGAAGGAGTAGTCAGGTTCACTAATGGAAACAATGAAGTTGCCTATAAGATGCCCCATAAGATAGAACAATACGACTCATTGTCAAACTAGAAAAAGAGCACACAAAATTAGTCTGCCTTAGGAACGAGGAGGACAAGATAAGAGGAGTGGAGTATGTAATGAGCAAAATATTGGGATTTTAAAAAGAAAGCCTAAAACTCGGACCCGAATACTTAACTGGAATGGATGATAAAGGAGAAGTCACGTAAGAACGTGTGACTTCGAGTCTAGCTACAAGACTCGTAAATAAATAAAAGCGCTTCTTAGGAGACAACTTAATATTTATTTTTCCTGCACATTAGGAGTGTCATGTGTTTTATTCTTTTCATCTTATTCTATCATGTTCGAACTCTATCTTGTAATCATGCTTTGTATTGTTTTTAACCTCGTCTTAATTTCAATCAAATGTATTTTGCAAATAATAAGTGTAGGGGAATCTATCAGGTTTTTGAACCAAGTTTAAGCAAGTTAAATAATTTGTTTAGATAAATTTGCGTCAGTTTTGAGTCATGTGAGTAAATTGTTAAATCTCAAGTTTTATGCAGCTATTTGTACAGGAATTAACTTATGGAATCAAGTGCAGGAAATTTTTCATCAAAAACAAAAAATCCGTTTTCATAGAGAGTGGAGACGGCGTCATGATTTACACGCAACGCCGTCGGACTTATGTAAATCACTTTTTGAACAAAACATAGCTTAAAAATAAAAAGGACACACACTTTGCAATAACATAAAAACTTTAAATTTTCATTAAAAAACATAAAATGATGAACAATGGCGTTTTTGGGCGAATGAGAGAGCGAATGACAGAAAACAAACAGTGATCATAACAATTAAAATACAACACAATTTAAACCCCTAAAAATCAACTGGAGAACTGGACAACACACACACAGACTCCCTATTTTATTGCTAAGGACCTGAGGGTCTGTTGCGTGCGTAGTTTGTGAGGTCTTGCGCTTGTTGTGTTTGTTGTGTGGGGGCTTTAAATCTTTAATCCAAGCCGTTTATCTCTGCTTTCTCTTCAAGCAAACCATCTGAGCCCTCCATCTATAGCCACGTCACATCCTTAATTGATTAGGTCTCGGATTGCCACTTTGTAATTCCCTTGTCAGGCTGTCATAGAGTTTTCTAGAAGCTTGGGTAAGTGGGTTTTAGGTGTGGGGTGAAGTTGTGTCATGTTGTTGCAGGTGTAAACACACAAAATGTGTGTGGAGGATGAACAGTGACATAAGGCGGGAAATAGGGAGATATACAGTGTTTTGGGTGCACGGGATAGGTTAGAGGAAATGGCAACAATGGCCCCTAAAAGTGTATTATCGTATTGTAATACACGTCCTTGTATTATTCATATTTGGTCCTTGAGGTTTGGTTCGGGTTTGCACTGTTAGTCCTTTCGGACTAACGGTGTAAAGGGTGATTGAGGCATTGGGTTAACGATGTAAAGGGTGATTGGGCCTAGTGGTTGGCAGTTTGGGCCGGTTATATGGTTTTGGATTTAGGAAATGGATTTTGGACTTTTAATAGGTTTAAGGGTTTATTAATAATAGTGGGCTGACCCGGGCCCACTAGGTGGGTACGGGTGGGCCTACTTTTGGCAGTTTAGGTTTTCGTGTTTGATTTTTGATGCTCTTTCCAAATCCGTGCCCCGGGGTTGACTTTGACTTTGTCTTTTTGACTTTTGGCTTTGATTTGGCTTTTCTTTCACGCTCTTTCCATTCTCGTGCTCGGTTTTGTCGTTTTTGGCTTTGTTTTTGTCCTTTTTTTAGATATCCTTTACATGCACAATACAAATGCAAAACATACTAATACCATGTATTTTTGGTACGTTTTTGTTCATTTAAGTCCGTTTTTAGTGGTCAAAAGTATGTGTAATTAAACACATACAAAATCAATGGAGATGTCCTGTAGAATTGCAAAATATAAGTGTTCTCTATTTTATTTTTGTCCTTAAGCTGAGTAATAGAATAAAGGACAAGTTTTTGTGGTATACTAATGATAGAAAAAGTGTGAATTACTCCACCAATAAAGCATGGAAAGATTGGAGGAATACAAGTGATAAAGTGAGTTGGCATGATTTTGTTTGGTTCTCTAATTGTACTCCCAAACACTCCTTTATTATGTGGATGGTAGTGCAAGGAAGACTCACAACTCAAGAAAGGATTCTAAATTGTACCATTACAAACAAGTGGCATGCCTTTTCTGTGATAGTTGTCCTGAGTCACTAAACCACCTATTCTTTGAGTGCACATATGCTAATGAAGTGTGGTGCAGTCTAAAAAAGCTTGCTGATATTAACTTTATGCCTGATAAATAGGAGGACATTGCTAACACAATGACTATCAAGAAGCACAATAAGTCTATCAGGAGTTTGCTGCTAAAATTCATACTTGCATCATGTGTCTACTCTATATGGACTGAAAGAAATAGGAGACTCTTTACTAATGAGAAGCAGGACTACAAGGAAATGGTTGCTAATGTTGTCAACTATGTAAGATTGAAGTTGGCCAGCCTAAATGTGAAAAGAACATAATAAGTTAAAGATATTAGTAGGAAATGGAAAGTTGCATTCAATGTGAAGTATGGGGATGGTGCTTTACTTGACACTATGGACCTGCAGTAGTCAGCTGTTTGGAAATGTGTTTGGTATTGCCAGTCCTAAATGCTCTCAGTAAGAGGTCTGGTTATCAATAAACATATAGCAGTAGATCATATTCAGGACATTACAATGATGGAACTTAATATCTTGGAGTCTACCCTCGGTAAAGTTACCTACTAATTATAATAGATGTATCAGATGGCCTTGGGAGGGTCTGATTTTCTATTATGGGTCAGTTTGGCTCCTTACACAGGGTGATGTACCATAAGGAAAGTCTCCATCATTGTAAAGGGTAAATGGCCTGGGTGTGCAAAGCATTGGTCATTGGAATAGTGAGTGATGCAAGATGGCACTACTTGGTCCAATCGATGCTTTGCTTCAGGATGATAGGATGGGTTTACATGAGGGGGAGTGTTTCTTACCTAGTGATGCCTATACCTCTCTGTTGTCTTGGTCTTATAGTGAGGATGTAGCTACTATTTGGATCATGTTAGCTGATGTGTAGGAAATGTAGCTAGGTGGGAAGAGCCCCTCTTGTAAGGTGAATGGGTGCTATATATTGCATAATGATGCCTCCTCTTAACAGACTTTTGCCATTGTGGATGTGGGTTGAATGGTGATTGTTTGTTTAGAGGGTGGAAATGTAGTTATGAGTATATGGTTACTTGGTGAATAAAGGTGAACTTGATTGGATGTGACATCTGATCATTGTCTGATAAGCTATCATCAGACTTAGCTCTAAGAGAATCATCCGAGGAAAATGGCCTGCTGTCAGAGATACTTGGTTATCGGATAGTGTATTAATAGTCAAGTTTGTATGTGTCATTGTTGTATGAAAGGTTCAGGTCTGTCTGACCTTGTTCGATCTTATACGATGTTATCAGTTGGTATTCACCTTTTCACCAAAAAAAGTCAATTTGGGTAGTTTCAAAAAAGAATACTACTTTGACTACTACTTGATCAACTGCATAACAAACAATACAAATCATTTGAACACCCTAAAATACAAAATATGGTAACAACCATAATCACGTACTTAAAGAACGACTAAACAAGTAAACCACCACAAACCAAATACCAACCAAAACCTAACCTAGTGTCCCTAAATTCATCTTACTAACAAAGGTATGCTTCTCACGAACAATAAGATGAGATTCATTCACCATCATCTAGAGACGCGTTATCTTATACAAATCACGCTTTTGTCCACGTCTTAACAAACGAATATTTTCCTTCGCCACATGGTTACCACATAACCTTTAAAGCTCATGTATCACGTCTTCCCTTTCTTTAACAAAGTTAGACACCTCCCCACATAGCTCTCAAAACTTCTCCTCAAGCTTCAACTCAGTCTCCACTTGTCTCCTGATTAAGACTAGCAATTGATCTTCAATTTTATTAAACTTTGCATCCTTCGCAATCTCCTCGATATAGGTCATTTTTTATGAAAAATAGTTTCGAGTTTCAAATGATTGTAACAATTTATTTATAGGGTGGGAATCGGGTTTTATCATAAGTTGGGTGGAAAAGAAAAAAGGCGGGAATAAGGATATATAGGGTCAGGAGAAAAAAAGACCTCAGAGACCAACCGTGCGAGCGCAAAACGGCAAAAAAAGGAATAGTAAAGGTTAGTGTACTACCCTAGTGGTCAGGGACCAACGGTGCAATCAAAATTTAAAGTGAAAAGACAATTGTGCCCTTCAGTGGAACGGCGACGTGGCTAAGATAACGACGAAGGTAGCCGCCGTTAGGTATAACGGGGCTTCGGGGACCAAGCGGGCAACAACAGTGACAAAAAAAGACCGTATATGAAAGTCTTCGTTATCTAAGGACCAAACGGGCAAACGAGGATGAGTAGAGGGACCAACAGTGTAATTTACCCTTTAAAATATGTAACTACATTTTTTCAGTCTTCTCATTTAAAAAAAATCTTTTCACTAATAGATGGATATTAAATTTGCCAACTTGTTAATACTTTGAGGTACTACTAGTAAAATAATTCCTACAAATCAGGATTATAGGTATTGACCAAGTAAAAGTTCCCTCCATTTTTAGCGATCAACTTTTTACAATTTGCAAAAAATAACTTCCTAATAACCGACCCTGTTCCAGGGGTATTCACCTAAATTTACACGTGTTAACCTTAAACAAAAAAGACAGTATCTTCTTGAGGTAGATCCTTTGTTCTCTCATTGTCTTTTTGACTCATCCTCTCCAAAGGTATTCTTCTTGTTTTCAATGGTCTCATTACACACTAATTAATAGTACTTGATTACCTTTATTTCAGTTAACTACACATTATGACATTAACTAGTACTTAATTACTCTTTTTCAGTTAAACTAACTTTTAATATGTTGATGATCTAATTATATATGTTTTTATTGCAGATTTTTAACTAAAGTATTCACCATTCCAATGGCTCTTAGCTTCTACACCAATTGGTCTAATTATGACTCGAGTGTCACTTCTCTTTTTTGGCCACCAGAAGCCTCACAAGAACTGCTTTGTTTCCACGAAGACTCAACATTTTACGATACTCACATTAACCCAACTTTCAACGCAAACTACACCAATGATTTAGATTATTCGGGTGTATTTTCGTCAGGGTATCCCGTTGAACTAACCTCAAATGTGTTCCAGCAGGAATTGCAAGATCCTAGTTATCACACCTTTCCATACTCGAATACGTTTGAACATGGGAATTTGCTTCCGGAGTTCACAATGGGGCCAGAGCTACCGTCTCTACTGCCGCCGTTTCCAGATAGTTTGACGGACCAAGGAAGTGGTGTTGATGCATTGCCTCCTTGGCGCGATTGTGGATTTCAGGGACATGCCCATGTACTCCATTTCTTTTATTAGTTATCGTATAATTTTAGTTTAACTATTCTTTGTATGTTAGAGTTGTTTAGATTACTTTAGCATCATAACTATATTATAATCAACCATTTTAAACATGTGTAATTAATCAGCTTGAAGAGGTAAGTAGCGTGAAAGCGCAGAAACAAGATGCGAGTAACGAAGAAAGGAGTTTATCTGCACAAAGTTTGGCGGCAAGGGCGAGGCGAAGGAAGATAAGGGAGAAGACACAAGAGCTCGGGAAGCTAATTCCTGGTGGTCATAAGATGAACACAGCTGAGATGCTTCAAGCTGCTTTTATGTACATTAAGTTCTTGCAGGCTCAAATCGGTGTTCTCAAACATTTGGCCTTATATCCGGTAATCATCCATGCATGCACACGCACCACTTTTTCATACACAATAACGCATACATATTTATTAAAATGTCCGTTATCTTTATTTGCTATACTATGTACTTAAACTATATGATATTAAAGTTCAGGATAACCACAATTCATTTTATCATATTTAAGTTTAGCAACTTTAATAACCTTGAGCTTAACATCTAACGATAACTTACATAGTTGCTGAATTTTTCGAGCTATAAAGATATGCAAAGAAAACTTAATTGTATCAAATGCAATAAAAATATTAAATTCTTAAAAGCATGGATGACTTAAAACTTGTATTGGATTCAATACAATTAAGTAATCGTTGCATATCTTAATATATCTACCTCTAGGGTGTGTTTGGTTGAGAGAAATGAAGAGAAATAGATTTTGTTTTATTTCTCAAGTATGTTTGGTAGAGAGAAATAAAAAGGTGGAGAATTGATGAAAATTAGGTTGAGAAATGGAAAGAAATGATAGTGTATTTTTTGTCAACCCCATTTCCACAATTTTTATAGAGAATTTGGAGAAATGAGCTTTTATTTTTATTTTTTGTTTTTTGCTTTTATTTTTCTATTCTTTTTAAATCACGGTAAATTCAAATTCGAGCCAAGACTAAAAATTACATACTCACCCGACCTTATTTGAATTTTGGTTACTCGGGTTCGGGTTCATTTGGGTTCGGATCAACCCGAATATGAGTAAAATGTAATAAAAAATGCCATTTTTTTACTCTTTTAAATAGAAAATTTATATTAAAAAATTAAAAAAATTATTTATTCGGGTCGATTGGGTCGACTCGAACCCGAGTTAGCAAAACTTTTTTAACCCGATACCCGACCCTATCTAGCATGCGGGTTACTCGGTTCACCCGAATAAATTTTTTTGACCCGGGTAACCCGACCCGAATAGGCTTAATCGGGGTCGGGTCCGAATAGACTTAACCCGACCCGAGTAACCTGACTCGAAAAAAATGATGGTGCAATTATTGTATTATAATCGCTCTTTATTTGTAGTTTTAAAAAAAATATTTCGTGATTATTTTTTATTTCAATTCTCTTGTGTTACCAAACAATGGAATTCAACACATATCTCATTCAATTTCATTTCTCTGAATTCTATTCTCTACTTCATTTCTAATCTCTGAAATTCTCTCTACCAAACGTGCCCTTAGAAGCGAAAAGGGTTATTGATTTGTTCTTAAATGAAGAACATTATACTTGGTCTTATCCTAAAAAGATATTTGTGATGTATATGCATTATGGTCGAATAGTTTCATTTGAAAAAATTAATTACACGATTTTAAATGATATTCGACCTATTGATTATCTTATCTCAACTCACAAGAATAAACCAACAACGGATTCATAACTTGTTACTTAATTAACAAGATCAACGCCAATGACATCCTTGAGCTTGTTCTGACCACTATTTAGTATTTATCATTAATGATTTCAAATGCTTGTTGTCTATAAATTGGTAGCTGGACATAAAAAACAATTTGAACTAAAAAAACAATTCGATTAAAATTCAACACAAAGAAATCTTGTGAACAAAGCATAAACTATCAACTTATCATATTTTATATGCTAGCGTTTTTAAAAACAAAAAATAAACAACACGGACAATATAAGTTGTATAAAGCACTTTATTTTGTTTCTAATGCGAGTGACCAATTTGCTACTTTTCATAGATTAGAGGTGATTTAAGCAACTTGAATAAACCCTAAACTTCTCCAAATTATTCGAGAGTCCGTGAATTGCTTGACTGATTCCTCCACGTTTTATGTTAAGTACAACCCCCTAACTACTCATCTTTATATATATAAGGTAAGGTCCACTGTCATTCTTTGTGTAGCTTCAGTTACAATTGTGGTTTTACTCATTCACTTGTGTTCAACATCAAATCTTTATGTAAAGTACCATTGTCAATGGCGTCTCTAAGCTTTTGTTCCAACTGGCCAACATTGTCACAGCTCCGTCACGAAGTCCCTCAGCCACTCGAAAACTCACCATTTCATGATAACTTTAACCTTTTCGAACCGAATAATAATAACCACTTCTTAACCTTCAACAATAACTTCACTAACTTCCCAATTCAAAACAGCATCAAATACCCTAGTTTATCAGCATCTATAAACCAATATCAACAACAGCATTACTCAAATCCACTAAGCTCCAAGTGATATTTGATCATGAGAGTTCTTTCGTAAGGAGCAAATGCATCCAGAAAATTACCCGAATCTGCTCTCGTTCCGAATTATTTGATAACCAAGAAATCTCTCCTATTGGAGCCAATGCAAATACAACCAAATATTTTTCGTATAATTCGTTTTGATTTCATAATCCCTTGTTCCTAATGTATGCGAACAAATGCAGCCAGAACTATTACCCTTTCCCGAAATATACCAAAATGGTAGTGGTTCTGAAGATATAATGGCTATCTCGTATGATAATGGACATGGGTGTAATGTTGTAATCTACGGTGAGAGTTACAAGTGGATGGAGAAATGGTGAAGGAGAGGTGTAACCCCTCCAAATTGGGTCGCAGCAGAATAAGGATATCCGGGGCGTATCACTTCATAGATCAATAGCACAAGATATATAAGAACGACAAAAAGTCATTTAAAATGATACATTGGATTTTGATAAGTACATTTACTCAAAGCATATCGCTTACTTGTTCCATGTTTAATATTACAAAGATTGACAATACATTTCCCAAAACATATTACGTCCAAATCTTTAACGTGATAACCAAAAGTTTCACCAATGTATCCCTGGCACCTCGTGCCTATTGACCACCTGAAAACATTGCTTAAAACGTCAACAAAATTGTTGGTGAATTCATAGGTTAGAAAAATTATATTATGCAGGACCGCAAGACTTTTCCCGTGATAATGCAACAGATGCAGACATCACAAAAATCCGATTACATTTACCTAAGCTCATGACACTGAAGCTCGACAATTTTATTAGCAATAATATAAATTGCTAATCTGCCCTATTAGATGTCTAACCTGAAACATCTCCAATTCGACATGCTATAACGTTCGTTCCCGTGTTTAGCTAACACCGAACGGGGAGGTCGTTTCCCAAATAGATCTATTAATAACATTCGCGCTTACTGAGACCAATCCAATTGGTTATACCATAATTGACAGTTCATGATAATGGGCTCAACTTGGGTTATCGCTACTTAGGCAAACACGTAATCAATATAAAATATCCACTTGCGTCCAATTTATAAAACAAAGCATGTTTCCACCCCAAAGTTATAAATCATTGAAATCGTAAAAAATGTGGGCGATGAACTCACCTTAAGTGAGTGATCTGATAATATATAACAAATGTGGGAATGCTTCACGATTATTCCCGAATGCAACCTAATTCAATATAGGTCGTATAAGTACCGAGTACTTTAATGAATAACATTATATATAATCCTATAGTAGTTACATCGTACTATCGTTCGGGCTATCATAATTTAAGAGGTCATGACATGACGTACGAGGAGCTAGGACACTTTAAATCGTAAATCCAACAGCTCGTCAATACGACATCCGAAGAGGCCTCATTATGAAATTCCCTAGTAATATAGCACTTGATAACTAATACCACATATAGGTCTATATAGCTCAATCACCATCTAGATAAATTTTTGGAAAAATTGGGTTGATTAAGTAAGAAACGTTTATAATTATCGTTTAGTAAATATAACATAACTTTTGCGTTTTAAGACCCTATTTGGAACGTTTCTTATCCCACGCTCGTACAGAAGACGAGTAGATCAAAATATTAGATATTAAATTTTTTCAACTTTCTGTTGTGAATAGTAATTTACTGTTTCTCAACAGCTATAAACCCGTTTTTTACGTTTTAATTAGCTAAAACTCGTAAATGTCGTATTTTATTTGTTATAGATTCCGTTTTTAGCGTTCTATCGAGGACGAATCTCGTATTTATAAAGTAAGAATCATATATTTTGATGTTTTAAAATATAACTTTTCTGTAATAATAGTAATTTTTTATATAAAAATAGTTTAATAAACCCTGTATAAACGTAAATCGATTTTAACGTACTTTTTTGTTATAAATTGGTTTTATCAAGTTTCTTATCCATTTGGAATCGTCATGAGCATAATATTTTTTATAAAAAAGTCAAACCTACTGTATAAGTGTGAATTTAAACAGCTTTATTACCAAGAGTATACTCTTCTCATTAAACACTTTAAAAACCCTGAATTTATACATAATCATGTTAAACTTAAACACATGTTAACATACTTATGAGCTCCATTAATCCATGATATATACAACAACGTGACATATGAAAAAGTGTATAATTTCATAACTAATAGGTATAACTCTTTTTTACATATTCAAGAGGTCCTAATGGTGATTTGAGCTATAAGAACAGAAAACGCAAAAAATCATGAAATGAAAAGTATAAAGAGGTATTAAGATAACCTTAGAGAATGAAAAGGAATGAAGAACAAATTATCTGAAACCCTTGTTTTGGCTATCAAACCCGAGATTAAAACACTAAAAAAACCCATAATCCTTTAGGAAACCCGAATCTTTGCACAAACTTTCTTAAATCTTCGAAACCAAAATCAACCCTCCGATCTTTCTTAGAAACACCTTAGAAAAGACGTAATAAACCACTTGGTATTTGATCTAGAAAAACAAAGTAATGAAGTTGTTTATGGAAATGGTTTTGAGCACGTGATAAATGATGAGTAGATAAATGAGAGAAATATTGAAAGAATATGATAAGAAATCATATGTTATGATTTGTTTTCCTAGTTAGGCTTTAATATAGGGCTTACTAAGAGTTAAGTGAACTCAAAGTTAAGTTCACTAGGTTAAGTTAAAAGGAAAATATCTAAAAGATATTTTTGATAAATATCTAACAATATCTAATGTGTTTTAGCATATTTATTTATTTGTGATTTGTCCGGTTCGCCTAAACGCGTTTTTTATTGCACACCATAACTCCGAATATCCGATAAAATAAAAAATGAAATGTTAATAATTATCCACTACGTAATCATATAACACTTTGCTTATGTAAACATTTAATCGTTTAATGCCGTTTAAATTAGAATGATCATTTATTTAGTTTACGCGATTTAACTTAACGTTTACGGTTTTAAGAGCAAACGCGTAAACCCTAAAAAATAAATTGTGCATCACATAAATGGTCGTACAATTTACCTAGAAACCCGAGGTGTAATAGTCTTCCTCGTTAAATGAGCCTGTCCTCAAGGCTTATCCCGGCACTTTGACGATGGTTAGTCTAGAAAGAGTGTGGATATTTCTTCCTGAATTGATCTTCACGTTCCCACGTAAACTCAGGGCCCCGCCTTGAGTTCCATCGAACCTTGAAATTTGGGATACGGCCTCGCTTCAACCATTTAACTTTACGATTTGTGATCTCTATAGGTTCCTCCGACAAACGAAGCTTGTCATCAAAATGGGTCCATCCAACGAATGGCAAATGTACGTCGACATGAACTTATTTAAGTTAACACGTGAAACGTATTAAGAACTCTGCTTAGCTCCTCAGGAGCTCGGAGCTTATAAGCAACGTCACCAACCCTTTAACACTTTGAAAAGGTCAACATACCTAGGGTTTAACTCCCCCGTTTGCAAAAACCGGTACTAACCCCTTTCCAAGGCGAAACTTTTAGCATAACTTTATCCCCGACTTGGAATTCCATCAGTTTACGCTTTAGATCGGCGTAACTTTTCTGTCGGTCGCGAGCAGCTTGCATCCTTTACTTAATTTGGACAATTTTCTCGGTCGTCTCTTGTATCAATTCTGGACCGAGGATTTGAGCTTCTCCAACTTCGGTCCAACAAACAGGTGAACGACACTTTAGACCATAAAGTGCTTCAAATGGTGCAGCCTTGATGCTAGCGTGATAGCTATTGTTGTATGAAAACTCAACTAATGGCAAATGGTTAACCCAACCCTTTCCAAAGTCGATCGCACAAGCACGTAGCATATCCTCAAGAGTTTGAATAGTCCTCTCGCTTTGCCCGTCTGTTTATGGATGGTACGCAGCACTCATATCCAAATTAGTACCCAAAGCATTCTGAAGTAACCTCCAGAAATTTGATGAGAACCTCGGGCCGCGATCATAAATGATTGAGACAGGTATTCCATGTCTCGTGACCACCTCTTTTAGGTACATTCTTGCAAGTTTATCCAAATGAATAGTCTCTCTCATCGGTGTGAAGATTGCAGACTTAGTGAGTCCACTAAATTGTGAGAATATTAAGCCTTTTCGGGTATCCACCTTTGACACCCAAGATAATTGATGCCTTTAGCTTGTTCGAGTTAAGGTTTGAATGCAGTCATATGTGTCTATTCCGTCGTTACGGATGTGTACGTATGGTCTTGTCGCCTTTTCTTAAACATTGGTATTGGTTGATAATTATATTTGAGAGAGCCGGTAATTTAGAAGCTTTAGAACTTGTGCTTAATCATCATTTACTAGACCGAAGCCTAATTACCGCAAGTCCTTATTTCCGCAAGTGTTCCTTTAGTAATACGTTGCTGAAATATCTGAAGATTGAATGCAGAATAATAGCCAAGCCTATGTAGACTCAAAAAAAAATAAAAATCTCTCCCATATGTGTATGTATGATAGTGTTCACTAAAATGAAGCCTTATGTTTAGCACATGCATGATTGAAATCCACTCTAGCACTAAAAGGTTCCTCCCTTCGTCAGGTTATATGAGTTAAATACTACCTATGGTAGTCTGTCTATATTATGTCTGTTCAAATTGAGTTGTTCTTCACATAAACATATTTTAACCCTAACTGAAGTGACTCGTGTGAATTCAAAAGTCAACACTAACCCTATGTGAGGGTGCGATGTTATGATGTCCTAGCCTGAAAAACTTACTAAAACGCAAATTTCTCTTATAAAAACCAAATTCTCTATGTTTATGATAAATGATTTATATTTTCATCGCTTTCCATTGCATGGCAAGGCAATAGCTAAGTGAGGGAGGGATATGATAATGCCTAAATTATACATGTTTCTATGGTGTTATTTATATGCATATTATCATTTCTCGTGAACTTTCGATACTTAATTAAGCGTAAAAATTGCATTATAGGTTCACTCAAAGACTTTGAAGACAAAAGCACAAGATGTGTAACCACTTTGGGAAAGAATTCAAGAAAAGAAACGAATGCTAGCCTTAGATTAAAGAAGTCTGCCGCACTTATGCGAAAGTGCGCCGCACTTTCCTATGAAGCCTCTAAAACCGGCGCACTTATATATTTGTGCGCAACACTTTCTCTGAAGTCAGAAGAATTAAAGTCTAGTTAATGCATCTGCATTAACTCACCAAAACCGCCGAACTTATTTACAAAACCGCGTTACTTTCAGTCAAAACATTAAATGACCCTCGCATTAAATCACTAAGTGCGCCGCACTTCTTACTAAAACCGCCACACTTTTCCTATAATCTAGCCTATAAAGAAAGGACGAATTTGCATCCTCAAAATCATTCCCTCTCATCCTATAATCCTCTCCTCCTATTCTCTCTTCACTATTTACATACACATTCCCTCCCTTTTACCAAGAAACACCAAAAACACCTTGTGAGTTGAAGACGAAGATCTAACGATCAAGAATGGAGGCTATTTTCCACTTAGTTATTGAAATAATGGAAGATTGTGTTAAGTGTACTTTTGTTAATGAACACCCTAAGCCCACAGAGGCAAATTCTCTCATGACTACTCGGTGACGTTACGATAATGAACAAGTGTTTGGTATGATCGTGATCCTTTTAATCTTAAGCTTATGTTGCGACCCTGTTATATCTTATCTTAATCTGCTTTGCTTATCATCTTAGATTATATACTCATTTCGGTATAGGTCGAAAGACCCGTTATGATGCTCGTTTTCAAGAAAAAAGGAACTTACGCTATTTATGTTTTATGAAAGTTTGATTTTATCAATTGTTCTGATTGAATATAAGAATATGGGAGTATCGCATCACCATAAACGTTCTCTAAGCATATCGCTCTAAGCATATAAGTCTTAAGTTAACCAAGTTAGTTTGTGGAAACGTTTTTTGACGAGAAATCATTTTTATAAATTAATGTCCCATCTTCAAGATCAAATCATTTCCAACACTTATGAATTATTGTCAACTATCCGAGTAGTCATCTTTATTATCTTTGATAAACTAAAAGATATTTTCAAAGTTGTTAAAATATGTTTTCTTTCTGATTATTTGAGCACTACTTTAATCCCTGTGGAACGACCTGGTCTTACCTAAAAAGATTATACTACATACGTGGGTTATACTTTTACCCATGTTTTTCCCTATAATTGTCCAGTATTTTCAGTCTTATAAATTTAAAGCTTTTGAAACACATCAAAAACGGTATCCACGATCATTGGAAGCATGACCCAAAAGTATACATGGTGTGGCGTGTGGTTCTAGTTTGTGATTAGGATAAAGATGATGGTAACAAAGACACCCAAAGGTGTGTAGAAGGCTATAATCCGTGTTTTGCCAAATAGCTGGGTATAAGGTGTCTCGTTGGAAATAGCAGTGGAAGGAAAAATATTAAGTAAGTGTACAACCATATTAAGAGCTTCGACCCAAAAGTTTGGTGGAAGGTTGGCTTGGAAAAGTAAGGTGGGAATGACATTATTTATGGTGCGAACCATGTGCTTGGATTTACCATTTTGTTGAGAGATTTTTGGGCATGAGAAACGAAACTCAATGCCATTATCGAAAAAAAGTTTATGTAAGGCACGGTTGTCGAATTCACCACCATGATCACACTAAAAAGATCATATTTCACACTTAAACTGAGTATGAACATAGGTAAAAAACAATACAAAGTTGGACAACACTTCAGATTTATTAATTAAAGGATAAACCCAAACAAAGTGCGAATAATGATCCAAGAACAAGACATAATAGTTATAACCCGAAAGACTTAGAATGGGGAAGGTCCACACATCTGAGTGAATAATCTCAAACAAGAAGTAATCATAGTTTTCGAACTAGCAAACGGAAGCCGTACGTGTTTGCCAAGCATGACAAAGCACGGGAGGTTCTCCTATTACACTAAATAAAATTATTAGAAACAAGACGACATAACACTTCACTTCATGGATGTACAAGATGTTGGTGCCACGTATGCTGACAAAAAAGGAGAACATGAGGAATGGGAGATGGAGCCGTGACCAGGTAAAGATCCCCCGTGCTATCGGATCGGAGAAGCACCTGACGCGTCATGAAATCTTTAATAGAAAAGCTAAATGCATCAAATTTAATAGTGCAATTAATGTCACGAACAAATATCAAATTTTTTACGATATGGGGAGTAATAAGAACATTATTTAGATGTAGAGATTTAATTGGAGTTGGCAAAATACTATGGCCATATTAGTGACGGGTATAGAATGGCCGTCACCAACCGAGATAGACGGATACATACACGTATAAAAAAATTTCACTATGACTATTAACTAAAGCATTAAGATGAGAACTCGCACCTGTGTCCATATTCCATGCGACAGTAGCGAGATCATAGAGCATCCCGATAGCAAAAGCATAAGGTAAAGTGGTCTCCTGTCCTGTAGTAACCGTGGGTCCCATTGACTCGAGAGGAGCAGTTGTTGACCCGGTGTGGGCCTGTTGGGCCAGGGTGACAACCTGATAAGTAATGGGCTACGGTGGACTAACTTGTTGGGCCGACTGCACGAGATAACAAGGCAGGCTAACATACTGAATCGTGCCAGCTGTTGGGCCGGGACCGGGCTTATATTTGAACCGGACCATGCGCATAGACAAAAATAGGTGAGGGTCCAGCTGGGTTACCATTTATAGGCTGAGTTAAAGGGGTATAATACGTTAGGCCTAGGCTAGCGTAAGCATGAAAACCAGATGGGCCAATAGGCGGTGCAACAGCAGTAGCATGTGGTATAGGACTCGAAGCATTAGTATGTCCCATACTAGAGGTATTGACTACCTTATCATTCAACCCTAATATACCTAACAATTTAACCAACAAATCCTCTGTATTGTTTCCTAACTTTGGAGAGTCATTATGAGCAACAGATTTAGTCATTGTGACGTGTTCAAGTGTTTCACACTATTACGGTTTACTTGGGTAGTGAATATGTGACATCACAAGGGTATTAGGATTTTAGATGGGTTTTGTTTGGATTGGATAGAGATGAATAACAAGAAGCAGTAAGAAGGGTTTTGATGGTGTGTTGTAAACTAACGTGAGGGAGATAGGTTCTGTCGATGGAACTTTGAAGAACAAATAACAAAAACAGGCTCGTGACCTTAAGCACGAACAACAACTTGAATCAATGTGTGGATTTGTGACCTTAACACAAATCACAAAAAAAATGAAACTAAGATTTAGGGTTTATTTTGGAACAGCAGGAATGAAATTTAGGGTTTGAGATCTTGTAGGCTCGATACCATGAAGGATGGTGAAAGTCTGTGTGTCTATTTTTCCATAAACTGATCCATGATATACTAGTACATAGAGTATTCTAGACTCGGGCTTAGCCCATTACAATACTGTTAGGTATTGTTTATCTTGAATCATACATAATCATCCATGAAATATTAGAGAGAATAGTAGAGGAAGGCAAGTATTTAATTTTCAAATGTTATAAAATGGAGGGAAAAAGAAAAAGATTATTACAAGGCTTAACCTCCTAATGGTGATTAGGAGAGGTATTTATAGGAGAGGGAAGGAAGCTTCCCTTCCTTTATTTTTCTAATGTTTCACTGCTAGTCCCTAATCTTTAGTAATTATGCTATTTCTTTCTTTTAGCATAATAAACCTTATTACAAACTACTTTATTCTTAACAAAATAAATACTAATGACTAAATGTATTTAAACCACATAATCGACACTTTTTATGAACCTAACAATCTCCCCCTAAGGGTCGATTATTCTAGGCGTTCCCTTCATGGTCCAAGTGGTCTTCCATTCACATACATCTCCCATCTTCTCATCTGGTTGCGATACTTCAATCTTACTTCAATCTCTTCTTCAAATAATTTCAGATACTCAACCTTATCTTCAGTGAGATCTCTTTGTATATAGCCATACCTAACATCATTATTGTAACTCTTTAAACCTTCTAATACTCTGTTTAGTGTTGCATCACAAAACTTATGAATCTCTGAATGTCTCATCACCCTTTTCTCTTTCTTGCTATTCTTGTATATGATTCCATGCACAGGCTCATAGATGATAGAGAACATTTTGTGCTTTTTAATTCCTGGGAAAGATATTGTTGGTGCAGTAAGATTAACTTTCTGTTGATAACTTTCTATTCCAAGTTGAAAGCCATGCACTCTTTCCCATATCACTGAACTTCTGATGAAAACTGATAAAGACCACACTAAACCTGTTTCTGCATAATCAGGTACCTTGCTATTCATGATCAGCAAGTACATATCCTCAATATCATTCTTATTGAGATTCTTGTAATCAGGCTTGGTAATTGACACTATGTGCTCATTGGCTCTTCTTGCAACTATCTCCTGTGATGAACTTGTGTTCATGACCCAATTCCCATAGTATGTCTTGATAACTTGAATGATCTTTGAATTCAAATAAACAACTTCCTTTTGTTTTCCTGGCTCTTTCTGTAACTTTATGTAGAAGATCTTCGCATGAGGATTCTTCCAATGTTTAACACCATACCGAGCATAAGGATTAAATTTCTTTACACACTTATTCACCCATCTAGAAGTCCGTTCTTCGATATCATCATCATTGAAGATAATTTCAAGAAACTTGTGAAGTGACAACACTATCTTCTCAGGCCCTGAACTTCCTTTCTTCAAATACAAAAGATCTTGATTTATCAAAGACAATGCTGGAGCTTCAGGATCTCTCTGATAGCTTTAAACTAGAGGTGTGGTCTTTCGTGGATGTGGAGAGACAAGAATTTCATTCGCTTTTTCCCCCAAATAATGTCACTTTTCAAGAAATTCTTCATCTGATCAATGTGATATTGATGCGCATCTCCTGAAGTACATCTTTGTCTCAACATCTCATCAGCAATTTTCTTTAGCTCTGCCTCATCAATGGTCAGTGACACTTCTTCCATAATATCTTATGATACTTGCTTCGTTGGTATTTCATCATCATCTGAAGCATAAGACTCAGTCCAAAAATCATAATCATCTACTTGCTCTTGATTCTCTGGAGATGATGGACCTTGTTCTTTTTCATTGACTTGTCCAATGATGACTCTCCAGTCACATATGCTTTATACTCAGATGTCTTCTGCCGCTTTGCACTATTCTCCCCCTCAGGATGAGCATCATCATGAGGATCGTCCTAATCTCTTGGGTGAACGGTAGGAGTTCTACAAGTTGTCTGAGGCACCTAGAGTATCTCAAATTTCATCTGGAGTGCTAGCCATATTGCTATGTCTTGTTGCTGCAACTAAGGGTCGTCTTTCATTGATAGATATAGTTGATATTGTTGTTCTTGAACATAGTTTTTTTGTGATTGAACTGGATGATCATGAAGAATATGTCCAGACCTATAACTTCTTACGGATGCATCAACCAGAGAAGGAATGTCATTAGCAATTGCATTTTGAATATGTGAGGAAATTTTAGCCTATAAGTTCCCACACTCTTGTAAAATAGCTTTAGGAATCATCTTATCCATCTCTTCTTTATGATGTTGTCTTTTCAAAATCAGCCCTTTCGCAACATACACTGGAACTTGAACTTTAACCTGCTCAGGAACTTGCTTTTTGACTTGTTCCTTAATATGCTTATCTATCATAGTGGGTAGTGATTCAACCATTACTTCTTGTAGATGATCAGCAAGAGTATCAAATGACTTCCTTGACATAAACCTTGCCCTCAGATGTTCAAACAAATACCCATATCATCCTTGTAACTCATGAAAGAAACTCTTGTATCATTTGAAACGAGCTGGTTTGGCTTTGAATAATGAGAGAAGGCGGTTTGTGGTAGATAACTTGGTGATGGGTGAACTTAATGATGGTGTAGATGTAGTATTAGGTGCCATCAATTCCTAGAGTTTCTCAGTATCCAAAGATATGAGATCAATATGAATCCTAGGAGATCTAATTGGTGTGGGGAATTGTGTACTCCTAAACTCCTCTATAATCTTCCCTTTCTCTCTTCGCTTTAATTCACACACCTCATTAGTTATTTTTTCCTCTTCTGCATTAACATTCACAGTTATTACAACATTATTAATTTTCACCTCTTCAGCATTAGTAATCTCCACCTCTTCAGTATTAGTAATCTCCACCTCCGGACTTTCCTTATCACTCTTGGGCTCTAACCTAGTGCCAAGAATATTTTGATCATCATTCCTAGGGTTTGAACTATCATCAATAACATTCTCTATTCCTTCTACCATTTTTTTAATTTCCATGGATGCCAAGTGCTTGTTAACCAGTTCCACATTTTCTCTAGCTTCTTGCTCTTCTCGACCTTTGTGCTCAGCAAGACTTACTTGTAATGTATCTTGTAAAATTATCTCATCTGCCTTATCAACAGTTGGCACTAGAGCTGGTGGAGTAAGACGTGTGGATCTCATTTGAGGAATACGTAAACGAATCACAGTTGATCATTTTGAAGCACTTGACACTCCTGCATCCATGTTAGGGTTAGGTAACCTAGGGGCACTAGGTGTCCTATGCGTTCCTTGGGTTGACTCAGTCGGCTGTGACTGAGTCAGAGGAACATCTATCCTAAACACCTCTACATATATTCGATAATGCTCCGTGTGCTTCATTTCTTCTGAGTTCATCCAAGCTGGAATCTTCATTCCAACTCTGTCTTTATATCTTCCTAAATTAAAGATATTTTTTATTATATCATCATCTTTCAGATTGTGATACCTGTCTCGAGCACGCCTTGAAATCTCAGGAAATTTAGTCATGTTATGACTAATGATGATCTTTGTAAATCTTAGATAAGGATTCAAAGATGTTGGATGATGAAGAGAATAGTAAAGTCCTTCCTATAATAGCTTCGCATAATCAACATGAATGTTATTGATAAAACAATACATCATTTGCATTATTTGGAACGGTGGTTGATTCCATCCAGTTACGCGTGTTGTCAAGCATTTGGAAAATATCTTGCACAACGTTTGCCATGGCTGCAGAAGACCAGTTGTCTTAAAGCTTGATGATGTCTTTAGCTCAATTATAAATCCCAATTCATTTTTGTAGAATGGAACCATGTCTAAAAATGATAGTGGTGGCACGAAACTATCATGATTGTTGTCATTTGCTTATGGTAGGTAAAAGATTGTTTTGAGGTCATCCAGTGTAAGAGAGCTCTTTCTTGTCAAGTATAAACGTGAACCTATACTTTGATCTGTCTTCCTTCAAAGTATGCCAGAATTATGCCATATAGATCTATGGTACTGATGAAGAAGCTGCAATGCTGAATCGTAATGGATGGTTCTTGATGATATTCGTTAGAATTTTGTTTTCAGGTAGACATTGCACATGTTCAAAATCAAACTTCTTGTTAACATCCATAAGATCATATCTTTTATTTGGAGGACACAGTTCGTCTAGATGAACATCAGCTGCATGTTGTCGTTGTGCCATGATGATTACTGAATGAATGAAAATAAGATGTTAGGTAACAAAAAATTCATTTGACATTTTTGTCTCTTTCCACTCTGTCTGTTTTATGTGTTCTGGCAATTCTTTTTCGAACACACTTTTGATTTGCTTTTTCACGTATGGATTTAGCTCTCTCTTTCTGTTTAGAATATCATCACGAGAAATTCTTTATGGCATGATACTCTTTCAAGAATGATGAAGATTTATCATTTGATTTTAATCAAGACTCTTTTATGAAAAATTGAAGAGAAATCATACATCTTCTTAAAACCAGTTTTGTGAAAGAGTACCATTTTGACACAATAACAGATTTTGAGAACTGTTTCAGAAATCATTTGACAAAAATTTTCCTTATAATGATAACATAGAATCATTCAATCACAAATCTATAATTGAATGGTCACTAAGTCACTCACTCCTCATTCTGTTCATTGCAGAAAACGGCCAAAACCGGACATGACTTAGACCACTTAAACAATTGAGACTTGGATTTTTAGATTCAAGTTATAAAAACTTTTCCACTTTCTCTTTTTGTCATGAATCCTAAACAATGTAGACAAACACATCTAATTCAATAACTGAATGGTCACTAAGTCACTCACTCCTCATTGTGTTCATTGCAAAAAACGGTCGAAACCAGACATGACTTAGACCACTTAAACAATTACGAATAGATATATTTGACCCAAAGCTTAGAATTCATAAAAAACTTGATTTCTTTTTCACAATCATTTGATTTTTCAAAACACATGAGAGACTGATCTCTTTGTTCCACAGACATTCGAGCATTAATCATCATAAGCATGCAGAAAATATGAGCACATAAAATTCAGTAGCTAACCAAAACAAATTCACTTATCCACAAATCTCATTTTTACTGATTTTTGACTTTTTGACATTACTGAATTTGACTTTTTGACCTTACCGAGTTTGACTTTTTGACATTTATTGATTTTCACAATAGAGATAAAAGATGAGTCCTTTTAACTTATGAAAAACCAAACTCGATTCATGTATGTTGTCTTATCATTATTTAGACATCAAAAATTAGACAATCCCTCAAACTCGATAATCATCAAACTCGATAAACACCAATCATATCCGAGTTTCTATTTTTGCATCGAATTTATGATTTAGGACAATTTGTAAGCTATTTTTCACTTAATTCCATATAATCATTTATTATCACCATCCTTGATCTAATTATTTATCAAAATTTTGATAAATCTCAGATTTGGTAATCCCTAACTTTACCGAGTTTAAACTCGTTGATACAAAACATCTTAGATCTGAATCAAAACACATATCAACTTACGTTTGAAAAAGAAAGTAAAAAGAAAAAAAAAATTCTTTTTTTATAATGACCGAATATCAATTTTTGAAAAATGACACATTCTGCCCCTGTAGTTTTCTTTTTTGAGTTGAATCATTTATTTTTCGAATTTTGTTTTTAACTTTTCAAAAACTCCCCCTCGAATAATGATGACTTTTTAAATTTTGACCAATGTTATCAAAAACACCCCCTTGGAATGAAATCATACTAAACACTTAGTCCGAAAATAAAGAATTTTGTTTTTCTTTTAATCCTGAAATGATGTATATGAATGAAAAAATTTCAATTACTCCCCCTCAGATTATGATCCTGTATTTTCAATCAAAATCTTTTTATAAAAAATTTGGAATCATGAATCGGATCATGTGATCTTTAAATTATGTTTTTGACCTTTGATATTTTTTATTTTTGTATTTGATTTTTTGATTTTGAAAAATATGACAAATCTTTTTGTAATTTTTGTATTTTTCAATTTTTTTCTTTTGTTTTTGGAAAATTTATTTACATGTTTGATCTTTTCAAGAAGATGACTTTGTCAAGCTTTCCAACTGAGTTGGAGTCATACATCTCATACCAATTCGATGAACTAAATACTCAAAGCGTTCTTTGGGAAGAGCTTTAGTAAATAGATCAGCAAGTTTGTATTCTGTCCCGACAAAGTAAAGTTTCACAGTACCCTTCTCAACATGTTCCTTAATAAAATGATATTCGAATGTCATATCGTTCTTTGCTTTAAATGCTGGACCAGATTGCAATGAGATAGGCAACTCACTCTTATATCATAATACATCAGAATCTGATTGTAACTTGTTATCCATAGTCCAAGCATTATTGAACGCATCCAAATGACTTTTGCACTACATGCAGACAAGGAAACATATTCAGCCTCAACAGTAGACATCGCAGTACAATCTTAATTCTTTGAACTTTAGCTCACGAGCATGTGCTTTTACAGTCATCTTTACATCCTGCATGGTCCGCATCTGAATATGCAATTAGTTCAAATCCAAAATCTTTCAGATACCATAGGCCCATGTTATAGGACTGTCTTAGGTACCGAAAGATCCGTTTAACCTCTTTGAGGTGTTTGACCATAAGACGTGCTTAATAACGAGCACATACAAAAGTAGCATAAGCAATGTCTGGACGACTGGCTATTATGTACATTAGCCCTCCTATCATTCGACGATAAGTCATTTGATCAGTAGGAGTGCCTTGTAAATCAGCATCCAGTTTCTTAGTTGCCATAGGTGTGCTCATTGAGACACACTCATCCAGACCATGTTTCTTTAACAACTCAATAACATATTATGACTGACTTATGAATATGCCATGGGGAGATTGATGAACTTGAAGTCCAAGAAAGAACTTTAGTTCACCCATCATTGACATTTCAAAATTATTCTTCATTAGATTTGCAAAACGTTTTGAAAAATCTAGATTTGTTGATCCAAAAATAATGTCGTCAACATATACTTGAACAAATAATATGTCTTCCCCGTGACGTCATGCGAATAAAGTCGGGTCAACAATACCTTTAGTGAACCCATGTCCAATTAGGAAAGAAGATAATTTGTCATACCATGCACGAGGTGCTTGCTTAAGACCGTATAAAGCTTTTTTCAACCTGTAGACATGATCTGGGAATTCTGGATCAATAAATCCTTCAGGTTGTTTGACATAAACTTCCTCTTTCAATGGACCATTGAGAAAAGCTGTTTTGATGTCCATTTGGAAGATAGTGATATTCTTATGAGCAACATAAGCAATAAACATCCGAACAGCCTCAAGACGAGCAACATGAGAAAATGACTCTTCAAAATCAATGCCTTCTTCCTGCCTGTATCCTTTTGCCACAAGACGACTTTTGTTTTGAACCACAATATTTTCGGCATCACATTTATTCTTCCAGATCCATTTGAAAGAAATAATATTCTTTCCTTCTGGTCGTGGAACGAGTTCCCAAACTTGTAGTCTCTCAAATTGATTCAACTCATCTTGCATAGACTCAATCCAACTATGATCTGCCATAACTTCTTTAATATTCTTTGGTTCGATAGTGCTGATGGTTAATGCATACATGCATACCTCAGAATCTGTTTGTAGCTTTTGATGAGTCATTACAGTTTTAGATGGGTCACCAATAACTTGGTCTAGAGATGATCTTTCATTCAAATATGAGTTGAGGGTTGTACTTGGTGGAAATTCTGCACATTTGATGGTTCTAGAGCTGCTGTAGAGGACTCAATTTCCTCATGACTTGGAGGATTATATGAGACAAAATCTAGATTGCCATCAAAATTAGCAGAATCTGCTTGAATGAATTCATCAGCTTCTGTCAAAGAGATTGGAGAAGTTTGTTTGTCAGATGTAGGTTTAATGGGAGGAGCCTCATGTTCTTCAACAATGATTGAAGATGTGGAAGATGAGTCTTCATGAAATTGAGTCGGTTGTGCAGCGAAATTGATGGATTTATCAGAAGGCTTCTTCTCAAAATATTCTTCAAACATTGGACCGAACTAATTATCCAAATCTTCTTTGGATGGTGTATTCATGGTTATTGCTGATGAATTAGTATTTTTGAATCGTTGGAACACGGGTTCTAAACAATCATGTTCAGAAGCCATAGCTGTAAGCTCATCAAACTTGACATGAATGGTTTCCATAATCTTTTTGGTGTGTCGGTTATAGATTCGAAACCCTCTTGATGTTTCCGAATACCCAATAAAAACCCCAATGTCTGCTTTTGGTTTTATTTTTCCAAGATCATCTCGGTCATTTATAGGATAACACAATGAGCCAAACACATGAAAATACTCAACATTCGGCTTTCTTCCACGTAATAGCTCATAAGGTGTTTTGTTATATCGTGTATGAATGATTGATCGATTTTGAGTAAAACAAGCGGTAGCCACTGCTTCAGCCCAAAGAAATCCAGGTAATCGAGAAAAGATAAGCATTGTTCTAGCAGCCTCAACAAGAGTACGATTACGTCTTTCAACTACTCTATTTTACTAAGGCGTACGAGCAGTTGAAAATTGTTGCATGATGACTAACTTTTCATAATGGGATTTAAGAGTTGTATTTTTGAATTCAGTACCATTGTCAGTACGAATCTTGCAAACTTTGGCTTTATAATTCAATTGAGCTTGAGCAATGAATTTCATTATGATCTCTGGAGTTTCGTATTTCGAGTAAAGAAAGTAAACCCATGTATATCGAGAATAATCATCCACTATTATAAGAATATACTTCTTTCCACTGACCGAAGCTATCCTTATTGGTCTGCATAAATCCATATAAAGTAATTTCAATTTGGAGTGATCACTTGGAACCAATTTGGGTAGATGAGAAGCTTTCTTGCTTTTTCCTCTTTCACAAGTAGAACAAAGGTGATCCTTTCCATATTTGAATTTTGGAAGACCATCGGCCAAGTTAAGTCTGGTAAGATCGTTTATGGTACCGAAATTAAGATGCAAGAGTCTGCAGTGCCATAACCATGACTTTGTCAATGTTTCTTTGGACATCAGACAAACTGGTGAAGAAGCAGCCATGTCAGAAATGGAGATAGAATATAAATTGGATTCACGACCTCCTGTGATCAAATCATCTTGTAGGTTCTCGTTATTCTTCACTTCATAAACACGAAACACGAACTTAGAAACTAGGGAGAGAGAGAAAGAGACGAAATAGAGAGAGAGAGAAGAGAGAGAGATGAGAAAAGAAAATTTTAGATATTATGAAAAGATTTGATATTTTGAAAAATAAAATATCTATATATATATATTTAGATATTTAGAAAATATCTAAATATATATATACCCCTACACATTTAATGTGACGCGCGGGATATTTAACTAGGACCCGGGCTCGGGTTTTGTTTGGGAATAAACCCAAAACATATACAATATTAGATTAGCTATCGAGCCCGATTCCCGATATTATCCTGTTACAACATTAACTAATTAAAGACCGAAGCTCCATCGTAGAGTGACCGAGCTTCCTTGTTTGTCTCAATAAATTGAGGCTAACAATCTCCCCCGAAGTGAGGTCTTGAACACGGGAACGAGCTTCCTTTATTGACTCAATAAAATTGAGGCTAACAATCTCCCCCGAAGTGAGTTCATTGATGACACTCCTTCATGAGATCAGTGAGATTGCTTTTGTCGTTTAAGCTCGAGTGTTCTTGGTCTTTGTCTTCGTTATTTGTTGTAACCTTGTTCCTTCATGCTTTGCGATCTTGACTTTGAGCCTTTGTCATTGTCTTTATCATCTTTGCCATCTTGCGATCTTTTGTATTTGACCAACATGCTCATACTTTTGCATTATCTTGAAAGCTTCAAATCAGAGTTAGCGAGTGCATTTGCTTTAATCTTGAGCTTTCTAGATTGTATTTCTTCGTTGATGAGCATTTGATTAAGGGGATTGAGGTTGCATTACCACGTTTGACTGCTGTTTACATTAGTGATATAAACAAGTATTATTGATTGAAAAATCAATCGGGACAGTGTCACTCGTTAAAGAGTTTTTGTAAACACGTCGAGTGTGTCATTGTTTTTATCAAAATTCATCAACCGTCAATTCATTTACTGGTACCAAATCGTTATCCAGTTGTACAAGTTTTGATTATATAGAATCTCGCAAGTCACCTACCGCAGTGCTGTTTGATGATGACATGGAAGGACTTTTCCATTCGGTCATTTGTGAATACTAAAGAGTATCACTCTGAATGTTTGGCAAAATATCATCAATGATATTGCGTGGGATCTTGATAAAAAGCTTGTGAAACTGATGATCGTTAACAAGTGTTTGATAATGGAATGTGTCCTAACTGATCTTTTTATTGATCTTTGGCTCTAGAATCGATTAGTGCATTTTGGGTTTTTAGTACATCGGGGTGGAGTGTTTGCCACTATTCAATATCATCGATCTCGAACTGAGATGTAATTGTATAAAGTGTGTATTCCGTGCAAATGAGATAAGTTTCTGTTGAGATAAACCCGAATGGCTGGGAAGGGTTGTGCATTGCATCACTGGGTCCATGATGTCGTTTTCAATGTCAGCAATCAACTTGTGATTCTGACAGCATATGTATTGACCCGGTTTCTGCCTTAAGTTGTGTGGAGGGCTTCTTTCTTTAGACCCTTTATCCATACATTTCTTTTTCATTCTTCAACGCCTTCAATGCTTACCAAGACGTCATTACTAACACCTTGTTGTGATTGTTCCAGTGTTAACTCAATCTTAGTCGGCATTATTCCCATTTACATTCATCTCCAATCATACCTAAGGACTGCTTATTTCTTACTTGGATTATCTTGGTAGATCCTCCGGTTCTGGTTGGATCATAGGATTGATTCCTAACCTAACCACCTTATGACTTCAGAATCGTCGTGAAATTAAGATGTTGTTGGGTATAAGATCGAACCATAAAACCTTTTCTTACTGTTCAGCACATTGAGTCGATGAGATCATATTTTAATTACATTTTCTCCCCTTATTTTAAATAATAAACACTTAGTTTTTGAAATACCTTGTGATTAAAATATGTCTTGAAAATTCTGTGGGAGAAAATATTGTAGCATGAATGGTTTGGAAAACATTTTGATTAATTTTTGAATACATAAAGAATGGTCGTAGTTGAGTATCCAAGAACATTTAAAACTTTGTTTTTCTCTGAATAACTCCCCCCTCATAATAGGACCAATTGTGAAACCATATTTTTTTTGTTTTGTCTTTTTGAATACATTGTGTGGGTTGGAGTGTTGAACACACAATTTTGTAAAAGATTATGAATTGTCATAGAGGAAATTCTTTGAAAAATTTGTGTTCAAACTTTTTTGATAAACCTGGATGTTAGAGGACTTCTCTTCTAACGGTAAGGGTAAGCGCACTGAAACGTACACTATCCTTTTTCTTGAGCTAAAAGATATTTGAATGTCTTTTAAAGGAAGCTCTAGAACGAGAAACGTTATTTTCCTCGTGTGAGGATAAGTTATAAACCTTCCTTTATTTGAAGTCCGGGTTATGTACTGACATTTGCACATAAGCCATTTAGAAAATTAGAAATGACATGTTTTGAAACTATTTGAAAAACTCTCGCTCGAACTTCATTTACACACCCGTGTCAATGTTAATCGACATTTCTAAGCACGTAAATGTTATCGATTCCAAGAGACATGTCGAGAAGATTCTTTTTGAAAATTTTCTGATTTTCTGATTTTGTATTTTCTTTTGGTGTTGTAGATTTTTGTTTTTTATTTTGCTTTTCTTAAAAATATGTACATGGTGATGTTTGATGATGATATCAAGCAGTCTCATTTGTCAGAACCTCCAGTTCAGTTGGAGTCAAACATCTCATACCAATCCTTCTGACAAGATACTTAAACCGATCCTCAGGAAGGGCTTTCGTAAACATGTCAGCTAATTGGTATTCAGTTTTGACAAAATACAGAGTGTTCAATTATACCATTTTCAACCTGTTCCTTTATGAAGTGATACCGAGTATGGATGTGCTTTGTCCGTGAGTGTTGTACGGGGTTGCATGAGATTGCTATGGCTGACTGAGAGTCGCAGTACAACGGTATTTTGTTGTAGTTGAAGCCATAATCTTGAAGTTGTGTCCTCATCCACATTACTTGAGACAATACTTGATGATAACGCACATCACTTGCACTCTGCTGAAGACATTGCAGTGCAGTTTTGTTTCTTTGACATCCAGCTTACAAGCTTATCACCAAGGAACTGTATCCCTCCAGAAGTGCTTTTCCGAGTATCAAGGCATCCGGCATGATCAGCGTCTGAAAATGGCTGTTGGTTCAAAGCCAGAATCCTTTTGGATACCAGGAGTCCCAATGTTAATGGTACACCTTAGGTATTTGAAAGTTTCTTTTAACTCCTTGAGGGTGCTTTTGAGTTGGTGTGCTTGTTAAAGTAGCACAATTAGCATACTGCTTGCACTAAGTCTATGGTCTACTAGAGGTCACAAGTACGATGAGTTGAGCCCATTTTACTACGATAATCAGATTGGTTACGGGTTCTCCACTCAAATCTACATTCTAGTTTAGGTTTTGTAGCCAAATGTGTACCAATGGAGTGTCAGTTGGTCCATATTATGCTTTTTCAGAATTTCTAAAGCGTTCACATGGCGGATTGATAAAAATACTGTTTTGGGGACTGGTGGATTTGGGAAGTCCTAAAAAGAATTTCTATCTCCCCCATTAAGGACATTTTCTCAATTGCAAGTACTGTGCATTTAATTTTCAAACTCGTTTTGAAATATTTAGGATTTGTCGATCCAAAAATTGTCATTCACGTAAATTTGCACATGTAGAATAGCTACCCGTATTTTATCTTGAATAAAGTTGGGTCAATTGTACCTTTAGTAAAGCCTTTGGACATCAGGAAAGTTGGATAGTTCATCATACCAGGCTCTGGGAGCTTGCTTTAATCCCATACAAAGCTTTCCTTAGTGGTAGGCTTTTTCTGGATGATCGAGATCACGTAACCCGCACTTCGGCTGAGCAACGTAAATAACCTCCTCCTTAAGTGGACCATTTAGAAATGCGCTTTTTTACGTCCATCTGATAGTTTGGAAAGACTTGTGTGGCTGCGTGGGCAACGGAAAAATCCGTTTGCTTCCAAGCGAGCAACTGGAGCAAATGGATTACTTCAAAATATATACCTCTTCCGTGCATAACCTTTATGTATCAAGTCGAGCTTTGTTGCGAATTACAGTCTGATCTTCATCCTTCTTGTTCTTCACATAAAAACCACTTTTGCTTTTATATCAATCTTGCCAAATGGTTTGTCAGACTAGTTCCCAGACTGTTAGTCTGTCGAATGATGAAGTTTATCTGCATTGCTTCGATCCCTATGCAGAATCAGCCATTGCTCCTTTCATGTTTTTTTCGGGTTCAACAATACTCACCGTGAGCGCGAACATACACATTTCAGGATCTGTGGCAAGCTGTCGTCTTGTTTGAACTGGCATGGTTGGATTTCCACGAACTTGTTCTAATGGATGATCTCTGGTCCATCGGTAATCATGACTTTGTGGTTGAAATGAATGCAATCGGTATTAATAAATGTTGCGTGAGGAAGACTACGATTTCTTGTACCCGTGTACAAAAAGGATTGATAAATTCAGCTTCTTGAAACGATGCATTCGGTGCTTGATCATTGTTGTTTTCCTCAGCTTGACCGTGTGTTGGATTGTAATATTCTTCAAGTAAAGGACTGAAGAGAAATTCTAACCCTTGTTGTGACGAATCTGTCTTCTCTGCTGTAGGAACAACATTTTGTCTTGGGGGCACGGGGTCAGAGTTGTCATAATCTGACGCCTTTTGTCCTTGAGGAACGAGGCCTGAAGAGACATTTTCAACAGACATCTCTTGTCGTTGTGGTGCGAGGTCTGAACTGTTGTGATCAGACATCATTTCCATGAAGACCGAGGCTTGATCTGCTGCGATCAAACGTCTTTTGAACATTGAGGAACGGGGCCTGAAGTGTTATTTTCAGCAGACACCATTTGACATTGACGACCGAGGCTTGAACTGCTTTGTTCAAACATCATTACATTGTGCATCCAGAGTCAACAATGAATAGGATGAGTTGTACAATCTGCAAGAGAGTTAGAGGACGATGGAACATTGGACAAATTGGATCCTAAGGAATTTGATATCTTCAAGACATTAGTTATCCTAGAGACTTTGTTATAGTGTGACTAAATACATGTTGATTCATCATCTTCCTAATCTTAGGCATCCATATTTTTTGGTCCTAAGCGGCTTTTGTGTCCATGTATTAACTGAGACATCTCTCTAGCTATCCCACACATTTCCATTCTCCTATTTGTGTTCTCATACTACTTTTCTATAGTTACTCGTAGTTTCTGAATAGTGGTATTGATGCCAACTGTTTCTTATGGGGTGTGCAAAAGATTTGTTCGCTTTTCTCTTGGGCTTACTTGCACTATTAGGCACTACTTAAGGCCTTCTTTGTTCTAGTATTCACGTCTTTCAAGTATCGAGACAGAACACAAGCATCATGATTAGAATTATAACAACAATTTTCCACATTCTGCACAAAACAGCATTCACATTCGAGGTTTCTGGAGTTTGGAACTGTTCATTACACGCAGTTACAGGCTTTGTTTTCTTATGAAATTCTAGGAAATCCTCGGATGTCGTCTTTCTACTTCCGTCTTTGTAAACTTCACGTGACTAATGTTTGGCAGACCTTGTCTTTCACTGATAGCTCTTAAGCTGTGGTTGCTAACATAGTAGTGTGAATTACTCTGAAGATTTAGAATGTGAGGATTGTATTCCTAGATGCTTGAGGCCTATACAGGTGGTTGTTGTCGTTTGTGTTATGTTGGAGGCAATTTAAACATTCCTGGTTTCAGCACATTTGTGTTCGAACCGTTGGTTTCTATTCTGAGGCAAACTCGGTTGGTGAAACTGGTTTAAATAAAACCATCCGACGCATTAGTTTTATTAACCGACTTATTCGTTTGAAAACTTCTCATTTTAGGAGAATTTGAAAAAGGAGTCGGTTTTCCTAAAACTGATGGTTTTGGAATCCGTTGAGCATTTGGTTGTCGAACAACAGATGGTTTATCAAACTGAGTTTTCCAACAGGACTTTCGTTTTGTTACCAGAATGAGTTTCTTAATATTTATCCACCTTGTCCTTGTCTGCATTTTGAAGCTTTCTATTCTTTGTATTTCATGGAATATTGTTCACGTTCTTTTCAAAATAATTTGAAGCATTTTCTTAGCAAACTGTGTTGTTTTTATCTGTTCTTTACTTATGTTGTTAAAGAAAGTTCAAGAGAAATTAAGTGTGTTTCAAGTTTAGAAAAACTTTTTAACAAATTATTATGAACTTCTTTATTAACAGATTCAGTTTGTTTCGAAAGCTTTTGTGCAAGACATTCACATTCTTTGACTTTATGAAGATATAAGCATTGCAATTCAGTATTAGCATTTAAATGAGACAGAGAATGCAAATATGAACATGTAACATCTTTAGACAACACAATCATTCGAGAATTAGATATATATGTTTGAAAAATCATCCTTTTCATGATTCAAGTTTCGTCAAGTTCTTTAATGGGAATTAACGTACTCCAAATGTCATTCTTTCCTTTTTTAGTTCTGATTAAAACAATGACTGTCTAGTATTGTTTTGTCTGAAAGAGGCATTAATAAGATTTTGATCAAAACTTCAATACTCTTAGCAGTTGGGTTTGGAAATGCTCTATGGTATGTTTAGAACCACGTTTGTGACCAAATTGTTCTAAAATGATTGAAGTTGTTTGTCTTTTCGTTATAAAGTAGTCTAACTTTTATTATGGATTTAGTCATGGGTAGGAAAGCCACAATTGTTTTTAGGCAAATGTTTGGTTTTGTCCTAACAAACGTTTTTCTCCACATTGTCTTCCTAACTTCTTTAGCGCGTTCCAACTGATCAAGATAGGCTTTGGATGGTGGTTTGAAAGTTTCATAAAGACTGTTTTGATATGTGTAATTATATGGTTTCACTTTGTCTTTATCCAATTTTGATCTACTCTCCTCTGAAAGAGTGACTATCTCTTCCCCATCAGGGGCAAATCTGTTTGCAGGATCAGAAGTATCATATGGGATCTGATACAAACAGGGCTTATCAGATTGAGCTTTCTTGAGGTACTTTGGATTAGCAAAGGTTGATCTACCATTATACGTTGCGCATTTGGGTGCTAACATGTGAATGGTCTGGATTGACTGATTGCGTTTATAAAGAATTTCATTTAAAAACTTTATTTGTTTTTCCATTTCAATCATCGTGTCAATGTCTCTTCCTTCCTTAACCTTTAATTCCAAAATAACCTTACTTTTCTCTTTGAGTTGACCTTCAAATTGTGACCTAGTTAACAGACTCTTTTTGAGTAGCTCATCGTGTTTCTGCTTGAGAACTGAAATTTCTGTTGAGGATGTGTTAACTAGAGTAGACATTTTGAATGAATAGTTATGAATTATGAAGTGTGAAAGATTTTGTTGGATCTTAAGTGGATATTGTGATTGAAGTTGTGGTTTTGTAAGCAATTCACGTTCACGGGATTTTACACGTCTATGATTAAAACCGATAAATGAATTAACGGGATTTTACAGAATCAATAGAAAACCGTGAATGATTTGATGCGGAATCTGCGGCCAAAAATTCCAGAAAAAACTGAAAAATGTCAATAAATCATAGAAAACAAGCTTTTTGATGCTCGGAATAAATATTAACCAGCTAAAGGGTGGTTACAGCGTGATCCGTCACCTTTTTTTCTTTGATTTGACAGCTCACGGGCCTGAAACGGAGTTACGGATCAAAAGTTATGGCTGTTTTACTGAAACCCTTTTCGTCACGCGAAATTTCAAAAAAATTTCGTTCGGTCCAAAAAAAATTTTCTCGTTCGATCCTCTCGTTCGATCCGCTCGTTCGATCGCTCGTTCGATCGGCTCGTTCGATCGGCTCGTTCGATCGCTTGTTCGAGTCCGCTCGTTCGATCGCTCGTTCGATCACGCTTGTTCGATCGCTCGTTCGATCACGCTCGTTCGATCCAACGAAACTGCCGAACTAACTTTTCATAATGGGATTTAAGAGTTGTATTTTTGAATTTAGTACCATCGTCAGTACTAATCTTGCAAACTTTGGCTTTATAATTCAATTGAGCTTGAGCAATGAATTTATTTATGATCTCTGGAGTTTTGTCTTTTGAGTAAAGAAAGTAAACCCATGTCTATCGAGAATAATCATCCACTATTAGAAGAATATACTTCTTTCCACTGACCGAAGCTATCCTTATTGGTCTGCAAAAATCCATATGAAGTAATTTCAATTTGGAGTGATCACTTGGAACCAATTTGGGTAGATGAGAAGCTTTCTTGCTTTTTCCTCTTTCACAAGCAGAACAAAGGTGATCCTTTCCATATTTGAATTTTGGAAGACCATCGACCAAGTCAAGTCTGGTAAGATCGTTTATGGTACCAAAATTATGATGCGAGAGTCTGTAGTGCCATAACCATGACTTTGTCAAAGTTTCTTTAGACACCAGACAAACTGGTGAAGAAGCAGCCATGTCAGAAATGGAGATAGTATATAAATTGGATTCGCGACCTCCTGTGAGCAAATCATCTCCTTTCAGATTTCGCACGTAACTGGTCTTGGAACAAAAAGCCACTTCTAAATCACTATCACAAAATTGCCCAACGCTGAATAGATTGTAACTAAGACCTTCAACATAATATACATGGCAAATAGTGATATTGCCCTGTATATAATCGCCATAGCCTGTGATTGCTGCAAAATTATCATTTCCAAAGCGAACGGTGCCCATGACTTTCTCAATGAAATTTCTCAGCAGTGATCGATCACCTGTCATATGCTTTAAACAACCACTGTCAACAATCCATAGAACGATTTGATCTACCTGCAACATAAGAAGAAACAACACATGGAAAAGTGGATAATTTGACTACTCATTTCTTAACAGAACCCGATGGTTTCGCAGTTGAACGACTATTATTAACATTCAGAGTTGTGTTAACGGGAGACCAAACAACATTTAGTTCTGATTTAAACCACTTTTGCCAAATTTGACTTATTCAAATTTTGTTCCTCATGTATATGTTTAAAGAGTTATCTTGAAATTTTCTTTTCTTTGTCTTAAGAGAACTAGAGACCTTATTTTTAGCTTTTGAAGCACTTCCTACATCAATCTTAGGTTTGGAGACTACAGAAGTAGTATCTAAAGTCTTAGATTATGCCATCTGCTCAAAAAACCTAGTCTTAAGGGCTACATAAGTAGTGTCTGAAGATTTTGGTGTTCTAGAATTAGTGGATAAGGCTCTACGAATATTCGAATGCACATTCAATTTATAATTTGCAAGACATTTATCATGACATGGAATAAGCACATTTTGCATACAGGAAACACATAAAAGAGTTTTCACTTTATAAATGTTTGCAACATCAACAACAATTACATTCTCTTTGTTTGAGAAAACATTTGCAGATGTATTATCTGTTTACTTGTTTTTCCTAACATAAACTACTACTTTCTTTGCTGAAATCTTAGGGTTAGCTAAGACACTGTTCTTGACATATGAATCTCTATTCATTGGTCTTCTAACACTAGATGCAGCATTCATTCCTTTAGAAGATAAACCACTTTTAGCCTTGTTTGTTTGTGATTCTTGTGTTGTGCAAACTTTGTACATTCCAGGTGTTATGACATTTTTGTTTAAATTTTCCCCACTTTGTTTGTCAGGTGAAGTCTGTAAAGTGACTGGTTTTGACACTATATGTTTTTCTTCAGTTTTTAAAACAACCGTTTTCTTTTGAAAAACTTGTTTGTTTATCGGTGTAACACAAAGAAGATTTTGAGAAACATTTGTCTTGTCAAACTTAGTATTTACAGACTTACCTTTTTCAACAGTTTTCAATCTGGTTTTTAACTCAGATATGGTAATTAAAAGATTTTGATTCTCAGCACGAATAGCACCATATGCATATGTTTTCTCAGAAACATGATCAATTAATTCATTCATTTCTTTTTGAGATTGAGACCGTGTCTTTTTTATTGAATCGAAAAGCTTTTGATATTCTAATTTTACATTGTCTCGTTCTTTTATCAAAGATTGCACTTTAAAATCCAAAGACACGTTCTCATTCTCAAGTTTCTCCATCTTTGAAATCCAAGAGTAATCAAGAGGATTTGTGTTTTTATTTTTCAAAGTTGAATCCCATTTCTGTTTTTCTTTTTCATGTTGTAACTTTAATTCAAAATCAACACTTTGCTTTTCACATCTTTGAACATCTTTTTCAAGAATTTTTATTCTTGCTTGCAAACCCTCTTGGATCTCAATGGAATTCTTTTTAATTTGTTCAATTTTAGCATGTAAGGAATTATCTACGCATTCATGATTTAGCAACACACTTATCTCTACTTCGTGCTTGAGGGATGCTTCTAAAAGTTGATCTTTCAAAAAATCATTTTGCTTTTTTTGTTCATAAAGTTCAATTTCTATAGACTCAAAAACATCTTTCATTTCTTTTATATCTCTTTGAAATAGTTTCTTAAAGACTTCAAAACAGAAATGCAACTCGTTAAGAATTGGTTTGACTTGATCTTGACAAAAATCATTTAGTTGTATTTCTTCAAGAGATGTGTAAAAAATGATTGCTCTTTTACAATTCTTTTAAATTAACTCAGACAATGTTTGAAAACAATTTTTTATTTTATCCAATTCTATGAGCAAAGGTGAATCACTCAGCATTGATGCCGGGATGGAAGAAGTTGCTTGTGAAGTCTTGTCAGAAGGAATAAAAGAAGACGAAAAATATTTTTGCTTAGCAGAAAGCTCTTTTTGAGGAACAAAGTCTTTATAAAGAGCATTTATTTGTTTATAATCAATTGTCCAACAATTTTGTTTGTTCGCAACAGCAATTGAATCATTCATTTTTTGTTGGCTCTTGGAAGCATCATTGATCCGCTCAGACTACACCTTAAAATATATACAATATAATAAAATATCAAATATATAGTAAGAATAGTCTAAAAGCAGAGTCAATGATACCGAGAAGTAGTATAGAGCTTTCCCGGGTTCGTAAATCCCCAACGAGACTGAAGGTAAATCTGATACGATCGAAGATTTGAGTTTGAAGAGAAGGAATGAGTTTGGGAAGTTTGAAAAAGTTCAATTAAAATAATAACGGACCAAAACGAGTCTAAGATAAACCTAGAAATATGAAATTAAACTAGAAAATCAGAAACCCCGAATCCCGTATATAAAGGGGGGAAAACCCTAAATTCTTTTTAAAAATAACCCTACGTAAAATTTTCCACTTCTAAACTACTCTACGGTCAAATACAAGAATGAAAATGACAACCGAAAAACGGAGATCGTTTGACCCAAAAACGATCCAAACAAAAACCTACCCGGACCCTTTCTTAAAAGAGAGAAAGTTATAAAAATGAACCCTAACAACCGAAAACTTTATATTTTTCCTACAAACTAGATTACATAAGAAAATTTTCTAAAAAAGCAAAATAATTATTTGATAATTTTGTATTCTTATGAATAAATAACTTTTAACTTAATTAAATTATAAAAAAATAAAAACGTTTACAAAAAATTCTGAAAAATTTCTAAAATGCCTAAACATACCACACAGCTTTATGCAATAAGCCCCGAAAATAATCTTTTATACAAGCTTATAGGCTTATGAGTGGAAAACTATATAAAACCAAAGTCCCTGAGTCTATAACGAAAAAGACCCCAAGGGCGCCGTGTTACGTGTGTGTGGGATAAAGGGGATGTATTTCTTGTCCGGTTTCGAAGTCCTTGCTCACCCGGACCAAGTACTTCCCTTTTCTTTTTTTTTTTAAAAACTCTAGGGTATAAAGTGTAATAAATAAAAACAAAGGGTAGGCTGCAAACTATTACCAATTTACACTTGTGTGAAAAACGTGTTAACTCTACACTATGAAAAAAGTGACAAAACAGACCCTAACGGCTATTGTGGCTTATTTTTTTTAGCTTATTAAAAAATTGATTTTTAGCACAAACTCAAAACATGAAAGTTACAGGTTGCATACAGCTGTAGATAATTAACAACTTTAACAAGACAACTTTTGACTTTGGTCAAGAATAACTATAAAAATAAGACTTAAAATGTGACTCTCAAGCCAAATTGGCTTAAAAGGCCACTTTACTAAGTCTTAATTGAAAAAAAAGAATAAGCTAAGCTAAGGACTAAATAAGCAAAAGGGACTAAACTAACTTAAATACGCAAAAGGGAATGGAAAAGCTAAACTGAATAAGCGTGGGAAGCTTATTGATGCGAGGAAAGCTTAACTAAAGCTTAAAGAGCTAAAGTGCTTAACTTGGACATTCAAATAAGCTAAAAAAAGGAATAAGCAAACTAAACTTTCTAACCTAACCTAAAAGCTACTAGGACATAATTTTGAGCTTATGGGATAAGCTCAATAAGCCAAAGTGTGGCTTAAAATCACAACAGTACTAACTTGGGGGTTAGTACTGTTGGTGTGAATTTGGGCTTAAAAATAAGCAACCAAATAAGCTTTTCAAAAGCTTAAACTGAAGAGGCTTATAGAAGAGCCTATAAGCTCTTAAAATAAGCAAAAAACTTGGGCTTGGATTAGCTTAAAGGCTGAGAACAATAAGCCTAAAGTCCCCCTTTTGCACCAGGGGAACTTTAAGGCAAAGCTCAAGGGCTTATTTGACAGCTTATTTTAAGCTGTCAATAAGCGTCTAAAAGTACAAATAAGTCTTAAACAGATTTGAGATCTAAAGCTACATAGCTTATGCACCATTTTGAGCATTGGAAAATCACATTTTACTTGCTTATTTTTGACTGTGAAAAAGGTGTTTTGGCTTTTTACAAACTGTGACAGAAATTTTTGAGTTAAATTGACTCACAAAGTCAAAAGGACAAAGGGTTTGTGACAGCCCTCTTTTAACACACAAATAACACACTTTTTTGATGCACAACTCAAACCACAAGTGCTTAATCAAATAAGCACTTGTGGGATTCTTAAAACCTTAACAGTTTTGAACATAATTTGAAAGACCTTGGAAAACTTATTTTAAAACTAAAAACTTTCTAAAAACAGCTTAAAAGTGTCTTAAATCTTGTGTTTAAACTGACTAAATGACTTTAACCCATGCAAAAACCCTTTTTGACCCGTTTTAGCCTTGTGCCAAACACCCCTTTACTGAAAAACTGTCAAACTAAAATGGGTTTAAAATACATTTTTAAACTAAAACTTTAAAAACCTTTTATCTACTCCTACTTATTTTGACTTATTTAACCTATTTCAAAACTAAAAAGCCTAGCTTATTAAGACAAATAAGCTAGTTTCTCAGCTAGCTTATTACACTATTATGACAATTTTTAAGAAATAAGCTAATGTAGGACAAAATTATGCAATAAAAACTTAAACAACTAACTAACAAGCTTAAGCTATTATATTTGCAAAGATTAAAGCTAAATAAGCTAATGATTTAAGCTAGAAGTTAAGCTAGAATGAAATTTAGAAAATGAAACCTTGGGATTTGTTGTCTCAGAACCAAGGCCACTCTTTCTGAGTGAGTGGCCTAGAAAACCTGTCCTAATGGCTCCCAAAGCCTCTACACCTGAGCAATAAGCTCAATAAGCTTATGTTAGCTTATTTCTCCAAAAGCTTCCAAATTCACAATCAAATGAAATAAATTCAACTTAAAACAGTACTTAAGAACATTGAACAAGTATTAAACTGAATTTGAGCTTATTAACAAGGATAAGCTCAAATTAGCTTATTGAGAGCTTATTGGGTTAAAACGGCTTAATTTTTCATTAAAATGGAAAATTACAAGTGCATACAAGGAGTTAACTTAAAAATACTTTGAATGACAATAAAAACTTAACTAAAAACTGAATAAAAACTTAATAAGCTGGAATAAAAATAATGGAATGGTTGCCACAGTGGCTTACAAGGCTATTTATAGCCGAAAATTAAAACTAGGTCTTCTTTCTTCTTTCTCTTTGTTGTGCTTGTTTGTAGACACACAAACACAGGTGTGTTTGTTGTGTGAGAGGTTTAAAGCTCTAATCTTGGCCCTTCAATCTTTAAAATCAATCTCGGCCATCGAATTTGGTCTTGGGGGATGTGGGATTGCCAAGTTGGCAACTTTATGGCTGGGAAAGGTATGGAATGAGGGGGAGGTGGTGAATATCCATGGTGTGGTGAATGTTCGTGGGGTAAAAACGTGTATATACAAACCCTTGAGTGTGTTTGGGAGTGTAAAAATATGCGGGGAAAAGCTGTTTGAGGCTGTTAACAGAGTGAAAGTTTCACTCTTTGGCAAAAATGGCCCCTCATGGTTAATTGTGTGTTTGCACCATTGGTCCTTGTGGTTAAACAACTTTTGGGGACTTGGCAAAACAAGTCCCCAAGAGTTGTATAATTCTTTGCATCTTTCGTCCCTTTGGTGTACAAGTTAGGGGGGTTGGCAGTTTTGCCCCCCTACTTGTTACTTTGAGTGAATTGCAAAATTAGCCCTTCTCTTTTCTTTTCCTCTTTTCTTCTTTATAAATAAGTTTAGGGTTTGGCAATTTCAGCCCCTAAACTTATATTTCTTTGACTTTGGCCCATTGACTTTTCTGTTGACTTTTTGACTTGATTGACTTTCCGGCTTTGATTTGGCTTTGTCTTTCACAGTCTTTTCTATTCCGAGTCCGGTTTTGACGTTTTGGCTTTGTTTTTCGTCCTTTTCTTGGTTATCCGTTCCTGCACAATACAATTAGCAAAACAAGCATATATTTGGCATTTTAAGTCTGTTTTTGGTTATTTCAGCTCGTTTTTAAAGGTAAAAGGTATGTGTATTTAAGCACATACCAATCATCAAGAGTGTCCCCAGTATCTCTAACATCCAAAGGAATTTCTGAATTACTCAAACTAGAGGCAAGATATAACTTTGGACATTGTGAAATTGCTTTCTTGAGTGTATAAGAATTTGGGTACCCCAAACCATGTTTTAATTCCGGATCATACACAGACAATGGCTTTGGTCCAAGCATAAACATTCCTTATAAGGAATTGCCAAGTTTCAATATTAAATCAACATTCTTTTTAGGTTTGGCCTCGAGATCTAGAACAGTGTCATGATAACGATCCTCATTTTCACTCATTTGTCTTTTTAAAATTAAATAAGTCTTTTGAAGTTCCTCATTTTTTCATTTGTAATCAATGACAGCTAAATCTAATTTATCTCGTTGTTTGAGCAAATAATTGTTGTTTCTCAGCTTCCTGATATGCATTTCTAGCTAGTTGTTCTAACGCATATAGGTCAGGAACATGCGTATCTTTTTCAGCACTGCCACTATTAACATTTCCATTTGGTTCATCAAATATAATATTGCCCATGGATAAACCCATGCAAGCCCAAGCCCACGTGAAAAGTAGAGTATAAATACACCTCTCCATGCCTTGGAGAGGTGGTTGGTTGTTCATTCTACACACATCATAATACACATTCCATTTTCCATTTACTTTCTCTCTCTAAGTTCATCCAACCCATTTCTCTCACTAGTTCTTGCATACATCAAAGATTACATATATCCTACAATTGGTATCAAGAGCCATGGAGTGATTTGTTTAGTTTTTGTGTTTGTATGTATTTCTTGTCTTTCTTTTGATTTTCAAAGCCCTTTCATACACTAAAAGATCATTTACTTTGGTAAAGTTGATCTAGTATCTTTGGATATAGGTGTAGTTGCTTTGAATCAAAGAAAAACATCATATTTTTACAACTTTTGTATTCGAAAAGCTTTAAAAAGTACAAATCTTGATTTCAAATTTTTGGCTTAAAAACCATAAAGTTTGCATTTTTAAGGTACCTATAGGCTTAGTAATACTAGTTGTACAAGAAAATTTGGGAAAAAACGATCAAAAAGGTATCTTTTTGTGTTTTAAAAATTTTGAGTTTCGTAGTTGTTTTAACCGAATTCGCAATTCTTTGTTCTCACTGAATTTGCAATTTTATTGTTGTCACTGAATTTGCAATCTGAGTTTCAACCGAATTGGCAGTTGCAAGTTCAACCGAATTGGCAATTTTAAGATTGAACCGAATTCGTAATTTACCTGTGTCACCGAATTGGCAACTTTCCTTTGATCACCGAATTCGCAATTGCAAGTGTTCACCGAATTTGCAATTTTTCTAGTATCAACCGAATTTTCAAATTATCTTTAAGAACCGAATTTGAAATTTCTCTATAACAAACGAATTTGCAATCTACTAAAGCCCCCGAATTCACAGTTTTCCAATATTAACCGAATTCGTAACTAATACTAAAACTCAAAATTACTTAATCAAAATTATACAGTTGATTTCTGTGACTTGTAAAATCCTGTGAAACATTCACTTACTTTCCCGGGTTTTTCAAGAATTGTAAAATCCCCTATAGTTTAAGACAACACCATCAAACACAATTTCTTTCAATCACCGTTAGATCAAACAGTAATCTTTGAATACACCAATTTATCAATGACGACTCTTGCTGATAAGTCACTTCTCTCGGGTGGTGACAATAAACCACTGATGCTTGAAAAACATTTGTATGATTTGTGGAAAAGCAGAATGGAACTCTATATGATGAATAGACCTCATGGTAAAATGATTCTTGCTTCTGTTGAAAAAGGTCCACTTGTTTGGCCAACAATTACAGTGGATGGTGCAACCAGACCAAAGGAATATACTAAATTAACTGCAGCAGAAACCATTCAAACTGATTGTGACATCAAAGCAATAAACATCATTCTTCAAGGGATTCCACCTGAAATTTATGCACTTGTGAGTCAACATCATGTAGCCAAGGATATTTGGGAGAAAATCCAACTGCTCATGCAAGGAACGTCCTTAACAAAGTAAGAACGAAAGTGCAAGTTGTACGATGAATTTGATAAGTTTACATACAAGACAGGAGAGTCATTACACGAGTACTACTTGAGATTCACTCTGCTACTGAATGATATGAACATTTACAAGATACCACTGGAGCAATTTCAAGTCAATACCAAGTTTCTGAATACTCTTCCTGCTGAATGGAGCAAATTCGTTACTAATGTTAAGTTGGTCAAAGACTTGCATACTACCATTGTTGATCAGATTCATGCTCACTAGGAATAACACGAACAACATACAAATGAAGTTCGTTTGATGCATGAACGTAACTCCGATCCTCTTGCCTTAGTTGCATCTCACCAAATGACACAGTCTCCTTATCAATCTCATCAGCACTCTTACCAGAATTCTCAACATCAACAACAAGTATTACCATATCAATCTTCACAGTATGGAGCACCTTTTGAATCTCAACAATACTGTGTCAATCAATCATCAACACCTCTTTTAATCACTTATCCTTCCAACAATTATCAATCCTCAGTTCACCACAACATTTATTCTCCATCATCATCCATCCCTCAAGTGGAATACTCTCCCATAGTTAACCAACAATCTGAATTTTCCCAATTAGACTCCGGTCTAACTATTCCAGTTTCAAGCACGGTGATGATCCAATTGATGCTATCAATCATGTGATGTCATTATTGTCTATTGTAGTCACTTCTCGCTATCCTACTACCAATAACCAGCCAAGGAATTCGTCAAACCCAAGGCAACAAGCAACCATTAATGATGGAAGAGTCACCTTACAACTAGTTCAGGGGAGACAAATTTCTTTTGCTGTAGGTACTACAAGGACCTTTACTCCAGGAGCAGGTGGGAGTAACTGTGGGAAACAAAAGATTGGTACTTGTTACAATTTCAAAGGGGAAGGACATATGTCTAAACAATGCACTAAACCAAGGAGGAAAAGGGATGATTTATGGTTAAAGGATAAAGTGTTGTTGGTTTAAGCTTAAGAAGGAGGACAAATTCTACATGAGGAGGAACTCGCATTTTTGGTAGATCAAGGAATTCCAGAAGCTCAAGCCACACAGATTGTCATTACTCACAATGCTGTTTATCAAGCCGATGATTTGGATGCATATGACTTTGATTGTGATGAACTCAATACTGCCAAAGTTGCACTGATGGCGAATTATAATCTCGTTATGTTCATGATTGTACTAGCTGAGGAACACAATACGATACTACTTATTATGAAGAATCAGGTGTGTATGTGACACCCATCTTATGAAATAGTTCTATTGTTGTGGATCATGCAAGAGACTGGAAATAACCAGTGATAGCAATATCACATGTCACCTATTCTCAGTATCTGTGGAAACATAACAAGCAGCTATTCAAAAATTTTCTACTATCTGCATAGCAAGATGCCTAATCTTATCTGTGATTTTAACAACTACGAAGACCCATGTAACTCATGCACCCATCAAACAATGGAAAATAAAAGTGTCAATGATACTTTAACTGCTGAGCTTTAAAGATATAAAGAACAAGTTAAAGTGTTGACAACAGGACAAAATGTTGAACTAACGAGTAAAGATAAGTTTTCAGATTCACATAAACAGAATGCCGAGATTGATCATCTTAAGCAAATCCTTTCTGAACAATTAAGAGAAAAAGAATATTTAATGAAAACAGTTACTGTCCTTAAAGATGATTTAAAAAAAGAATCTAGAAATCTTGATAGAAGCATTGCTTTAAAAAGAAAAATCAACAACTTGATAATATAGTTAATAAAAGGAGGTCAAAGTGCAAACTGGGTTTCATACATGTTAACAAATTCAAAGATTTTCATGAATCATTCCACCAAACAAGCAATAGTATTCAAAATCCTTTCTATCTGACTGAAGAAAGCTCAGCAGTTGACCAAAGCTAATGAGGTAATGTCATTAAAAATACTTAATATTATTGAGATTCCTGAATTCTGAAGAGACTTTAAAGCTTGTTTGAAGAGTAGTCGATCAACATTCATTTTGAAACAACGAAGATCCGATGGTTTAGAAATAAAGTAAACACAAAACCAATGCTATGTTGCTCTTAATAAACTTCTCAAGATTTTGACATAATGATATATTTCACAAACTGAAATTATCTGCTGAACACGAGCCTTTGGTCCTCAGTATTTTTTGGCCCCCATCAGAACCCTTAACCTTCTAGTACAACCAACAAGTCAAGATTTCAAAGAACTTCCTAAAGTAAGTATGGTTAATACAACTTGAAAAAGCTAAACAACATCTTAGCTGGCTTTGACAAGGTTGTCAAGAAAGAACCACTGCACTACAAAAGCAATCACTAAGGGCATGTGGGGGTTTGAACATACAAAAGCTTGTTTTAGGGATGAAATTATTCCAATTATAAAAGCACTTAAGGACATATTTAATAAATTCAATCAAGATCTAATTGATGAACTTACTGAAGTCCAAACTATTTTTATTCAAAAGGAACAGGCTGTTGAAAAACATCGTTTAGAGTCAAAAACTTTTAAGTTAAAATGAATCAAGTTTTAAATGAAAATGATCGACTCTTGGAACAAGTTATTAACAAAGATGTGATAATGTTTGTTTATGAATTCTTTTGTTAATAATTTACTATGAATATGACATGAATGTCAAAAGAGTCCCCCCTCCAACTTGAGACTGAGCTTATCAACAAAAAGGATTTCATTGAAAAAGAGATTTACGATACACTTTTCAAAAATTATCATAATCTTGAAAAGCATTGCATTTCTTTAGAGGTTGATACTCAACTAAATCTGGAAAATTTTAAAATGGAACACTACAACAAAATGTGGCTAATGTGACACTTTATAAGCAACACTTTTTAAAACTGTTGCATTTTACAAGACATTTATTTTTAAGCAACATTTGTAAAATAAGTGTTGCTTTTTTAGATGTAAGGCAACATTTTTATCAAAAGTGTTAGCAATTCTTTTTTTTTCTAAAAAATTTCAAACTGCCCTCCAGCACGCTCAAATGAAATTAGTTAACCCGATCTCCCCCCGCCCCACCTAAAAAATGTTTCCGCCCCAAATCAGCTTTCTTCATCCACTTAAAATTGAAATTTTTAGACCTTACCTCCATCGAATCGCTCATCCTTTCGTCTCCACATTCGGTTTTGCAGCCAAATTATAATTAGGTTAGCTCGATTCTCGAGCCCTTTATCAAGGTAACAAACTACTTCGTTAATAGTTTGTATATTACTACTATAATAATTTGTTTGATTGCTAATTATATAGGCCAATGGATGTATACTAGGCTTTCTTTGTGTTCTTAGGAGTTATTAAAATTATTGCAATTAGACTCATTGTGTTTGTTTAGGGTTTATACCTGCCGTTATCATTATCATGTCTACAACCTACAGGGATTTCAAAGGTTATCTTTCTTCAACTTATATATATTTAAGGTTTTAATTTTGGGGTGGGGGTAGGGGGTTTCTGCTTATACAGTTGTATTCGTTGCTTGCATATCATTTTTTTCAGCTTTTTTAAAGTTCATCAATGAGTCGGTTCCAGTGTAACCTATTTGTATCAAGCATCCAAAACTACACGTGGAGATGTTCAGATGAGTTGTAAAAAACAATAGTACGTCATTTACATATATTATTTTGAAAGCTAATGAGTTTTACTGAGAATCAAATTGATTTTGACTTCCTTTTGGAAGTATGTAGGTCTTTTTTACTTTTCGGCTACAAAGGATATTTTTTACTCATAAATTATCAGCTTAATTTGTATTTTTACCTATTAGAACCTTATGCACTCTGTTATGATTTCCTGAACTAGTTTATTATAGATTATATAAGTTGTGTTAGCGTGTAGAAACTGATGTCACGTGTAGAAACTGCTGCCACAAAGACGCAAATGATACAAAATGCACTGCTCGTATAAATGGACAATTAAAGAGGCTTTCAAATCAATAATTATGGAGCTTCTTCTTGAATCGGTACATGAAGTTCAATAATTGTTAAAACAACTCTTAGAACTATCTGCACCTGCTATAGAAGAACAGGTAAGACAACAATTGTATGTTTAACCATTCATTGTCCTTTAAATAGTTGTAACATTCATTTTGATTCTATATGTGGGGATCATGAGTTTAATGGCCAAATTATAGATTTTCTTTAATGTAAAGTAGGTTTAGGGGAAATGTGTCAGAAATGGTCACAAGGTACCTTAGTTAGGCTTAGGCCCGTACATTCGAGTCAAGAGATTTGCCATGAAAACCTTATGTGTTTACCTGAGAAAATAATGCATCTACCTACAGTATTTTGTCTTTCAAATATTTAGTTTGTTTGTTATGTTGATTGTTACTGTTAGAAAAGAACGTTGGTGAAATGTAGTACGGATTAACATAATTGATAAATTTGTATAATAGTCCATAGTTGCTTTGAACTCCTTATTCGTTCTCTTTATGGAATATGATGACATGGAGAAATGATGGGTGTTTATAGGTTTGTTCTAATAATATTTTTAATGGATCCCTTATGACAACATGAGGGTAAATTGAAGATGTTTATAAGTTTATTTAAATTTCTTCCATATCTGTGTAGATGTACGCATTAAGTCCTGTTTCGCTTTCCTTATGTAATACTAATAAGTATTTTGGAATGAGTAATAATTGGAACTATATTCGAGAGCTATAACATTGGTTATTTGATCACTTATCTATACAAGGATGCGTTTGTACTTCACTTTGGTAACCAGCTGCCGAAGTGGCTACCGCTTACAAGGTACTAGCATAGAAGTCAATAGGATAATTGTCTTTAGATCAAGATAATACGACTAGCTCAAACATACCATAAACATCTTATCATACTTCACATTTAGATTTTTTGATACGAAAGATGTAAAACTCGAGCAAAACTAGTGAAACCAACAAACAAAATAAGACGGGAATGTGGTTGGCTGTGTACCGTTGGATTTATGGTTAATGACTTGAAGAAAAGAATTAGGTTAGGTTTAAAATTGAATGAAAACAGGCCAGACCAGAAAACTCTTTTAAATTTAAGATAATAAAACCATTGTTTTTATAAAAATAGACTATTGTGCATCTAGTGAATCAACAGGAAGGACCTCAACCAATGTCGTATATTTATGTGTGATCTGGATTCAAGATCAACATGTAACTTTCCTTTTTTGTCTTCTCTGTTTTCTTGTAGTGTGTTTGGTTATATTATCTTAACCACTATGGGCTATTTCACATGATAAGATCAACATAACTGATTTATATTACTTTTTAAATCCCAGTTATGGGTTACTGCACAGATTCATAAAAAATAGACATGTGAGCCTAAATATAATTTACTATCATCTATATTCAGGTGGTGATCAATGATGGCAAGTATGACATTATCGAAAAACCAGGTGGCTTATTCAAGTGGTGCTATAAACGTAGGCCTTGACAGTGTTCTCCGGGGTGCTTCAACAACTAGTTTGTAAAGTGTCATATGGGGAAAATAATGAACAAAGCAAGTGCTGGTATTGGTGTCGAGTTCTCTAGGACGACTTCAGTAGAAAAGGAGTATTTGAATTGATGTTACTCAAAGTCTTATAAAAATATGTTTTAGCATAATAAAGGATATACGGTGAACTGTCCATGTGGAAACTACTAGATGCATATATAATAGTTGAAATTACAGGCTTTGTAAGAGCGGGTCATCATCGGGTAGGATGTGACTTATATTAATGGGTCATGTTGACCCGAACCACTTTTTTGTCTAAAGATTTAACATTTCAGTGAAGATTATGTTTTTTTAATGAACACAATGTTGGTTATGTGACTAACCATTGGTCACTTCTTCAATAAATCTCTATAGTAATACAAAGAGACATATAATCTATTAAGGAATAAGAGTAACCTCCATTTTATGGACACCAGGTAATAGTGATGAAGTCCTTTGGAGTACTCCTTTTTTCGTCCAGTTAAAGGTGAAGAAAGTAATGGAGGTATTTTTACTAACTGAATTCAATTAGTGATGTTGAATATTCAACATCAGGTGCGGTTTCATACACCGATGGTGCTTGACATCAAGTTCCCAGGCAATTTTGGGTGAGATCTCTGATGTAAGCAGGTAAGATACTTCATAAAATCGTGTTAACAAATGGCTGTTCTTAATAATGTGCTATGCATTCTTTTAGCCATATATTCATATTTATCTAAGATGCTTCATCAATTGGGTTTTTTAGTCCTTAAGAAACAAAATTAGAGGTTAGAAATAGAAATAGAGAATTATGTGGAAATCTTGTTGAATGTTGTTGTAACTATTGTAATGTTATGCTGCCCATTTGAATTAAAATCTTAAGTATAATAATGTCATTGCAATTGCAACTTGAGCATGTTTTGAAATTGGAAAAGATGAGAACTGTGACATGGAAACCTTTTAGCAACAAGACCAATGAGTGACATAAAAGATGGTTTACTATAGTTTTGCTCTTTGTTTATAATAATTAAATATAGATCAATAATTGAGTAAGGAAAACTAGTAGTAACAGGCGTGATAATATAACGTGTCTATTAATCTTTGTTACAACATAGGTGCACAAAGAGCGAAGAATGTGTGTCGTCTTCCGAATCTATTGTGATGAGCAAAATAATAAGGTGTTAGTAACTATTTTTACAAGAACTATAGATGCATAGTGACTTTTTAATCAACGTGAGACTGTTGATCTACAAAATTGATATGGATTTTTAGTATCTTTATGTTCTCATGCAAGTTTTGTATCTTTATTTAGTTAACAGAATTTGGATTGAGATTTTAGAGATTAGTTTATAATGTAGCATTTTTTTTTAATTTCAGGTATGTAAAAAAAACTAACTTTAAAATCGTTTTTCCGCTATAAACAGGCTACATTGCTTTGATTGTACTTTTTCCAAAAAAAGGCGTAATAGTATGAGCTGGTAAAGAAGATTCCAAGATTTCTGGAATTGATTAGAATACCTTTACTTTCTATCCGGATTATGTATGTTTAGCTATTTTACCTGAAAAAATTGGTCCAAAGGACAATACAATATTTTCTATTTTATTTAGTTATATCTGAATGGAAATGTCAATTTATATATTAGACTCGCTGAAAAAATTGTGTATTATAAACATTCAACATTTGTGTTGCATGAAATAAAAGTGCTACAAATCATTAAAAAAAAGTGTTACACTAATATGATAACACATCAAAAAGTGTTGCACTTGATACATTAAAGTGTTGTATGTTAACTGATTCTAAATGAAGAAGTGTTGCACATTAACTTGAAAAGTGTTGTTATTGAATCTAAGAGTGTTGCAATTGTGTGTAAAATTGTCACATTTGAAAAACATCGTTTAGAGTCAAAAAAAATTGAAGTTAAAATGAATCAAGTTTTAAATGAAAACGATTGACTCTTGGAACGAGTTATTAACAAAGATGTTGTGAATCTTGTTATGAACAAAAAGGATTTCGTTGAAAAAGAGATTTACGATATACTTTTCAAAAATTATCATAATCTTGAAAAGCATTGCATTTCTTTAGAGGTTGATACTCAACTTAATCTAGAAAATTTTAAAATGGAAAATTCTGTTTCAAATCAAAGTGCTCCTAATATTGATCAATACTTTGAATTAAACGAATTGAAAGCACAGTCACAAGAGAAAGACAAGGTCATAATGAAGTTGAAAGAGAGAATTAAGTTTTTAAATGGAAATGTGAATACTAATAAGATCAAAATAGACATGGATAAAATTGAAACTCTTAACATTGAATTGGATCATAGGGTGTCAAAACTTATTACTAAAAATGAACATTTGAAACAGACATATAAGCAACTTTATGAATCGATTAAACCAACACGTGTTCGATCGATGCTTCCTATCAAACAGAACAATGGATGCGATAAAAAACTCCAAGTTAATCAAAACGTCTTGATGGACACAATTTCTAATTAAATGCCAAAACTTCTAAGAACAAAGGTTTGAGTCATAAAACAGCTCTAAAGAATGACTTAAAGAAACTCATAAAGGAAACAAGCGCTTTAACCAACTGCATCTGTCGTATACAAATAATCACACACTAAATTATCTAAAGATCCGCTTAAGATTGTATATCGAACCAAATAACCGCCTAAATAGTTGGAAACACAAAAGCGGCCTCTATCAAGCACCTACTCAGGAATAAGCTATAACTTTCCTTAGGGATCAGTTGAAACATGTTAAAGCAAATTATCCTTAAGACACATCATGCACCTTAAGAATCTCTGCCTTTAGGTCATACCAAACTAATCAGGGAATTGAGCTTACTAAACAACACATACACAACCTGCCCAAGGTATCTCACCGAAACAAACACATACCTGGTGAACGATTATGGCAGTCACCACTATGGATACGAACAAGAAGACAAAAGATTAGAATTCACTAAGCCTCTCACATCCTCAGAAACACAAACACAAAAACAAACAGATTCCGTCCATACCACCTCAGCTCTCTAACAACACCCCTTATTTTGCGGTTGGGTTTTTCTATAAATTCTTTACATCTTTCTACATCTTTCTACATGAAGTAACATAGACCATCTACTCAGTTCGTCTAAGCAGGCATCACAGCCTCACAAGGCAATACAAAGAAAAGATATGATTCAACGACCATGAAGTAGTAATCTAATGAATACAAGTAGAAGACATCCCTAGGAAGCTTAAATCTACTTTTTGACGATAATAAGACAATTGCGTTGTTCGTTGACCTCTTAATGGAATCTGCAAAATCGTGGCACATTCAAAAAGCGCTAAATCCGCATTCTTGAACCTACTTGTGTAGTCGGAAAACTAAGACAGGGTTGCTCGAATAGTTCTACAGCTTTTTAATTAATGTTTATGTTTGTTAATAAACACACATAGTACTTCGAAGCTTTACATGTCTGAATTCAAACACTTGCAATTCAATATAAACAATATACTTATCTAAACAATTAATACAGCGATGGTATGAGCAAATAAGGTAAGATACACGCAAGCATAGATACAAAACAACAAAAAACCACCAACGCCAGGATTTATATGATCGACTAACGAAGCACCTCTTCCTCCCCTACTCCACTCCCCGATTCACCAAACACGAATTTCTTCACTATGTCAACAATACTCCCTTATGGCCGAGAAACCATACACAACATTCACTATATCATATTTCTGACACTAAACGCTACAGATGTCGCAGTTCTACTAGCTATGAACCAATCTATCACACTTCAAACAACTTTCATCACTACTTTCTCACGATTTCCTAACACAACTTCACATAACTTCTTCACACCACAACCGATTCACTACCTCACTTCTACTATTCACACCCTAACTAATCTACAACATGGATGACATCACTAGATTAACCTGATACTATACAACAATCACAAATATTTTTCAAACATACACAACTTTACACAAGATTTTCTCTTCACACAGTTGATGATGGAAGTATTCTCTTCCCTTGCACTTGATGAAATTTAGCCTTGGATAACTGAAACAAGAGCTTATATGATTAGATCGAGTCAAAAGGGTTTTAAAAATGATGATGTGTCAGGGCTTATTAGAATCAGAACAGAATGAGTGCAAAAGGAGTGAGAAAGATAGACGGAAAAAGTCTAGTATTTCTACTATACAGGACATAATTGGAGGCAGACAACAGTCTGATCAGCGGTCCCCTTCAAAATCTAGAGTGGGGGTGCGGTCCCCATAAAATTGACAGGCGCCGCCCTGTGTATTTACAAGGAGCCCCCCCTATAATAGTGGCTTCGCACAGTTTTGTCTTATTGTCGTAGGGGGAATTCTTTTCTGGAACTTTCTTCTCACCGCGTTTATAAGGTCTGCAAAAATTGTGAATTTCAAATTGTTTATTTTGAATAAAACATTTCCTTTAATTGTAGAAAATGTTTTTGTAATGTTTCATAAAATGTTTACAACATTTTATAATAAAAGTGTTAGTCTTGAATAAAAACTTTCCATTTGATCATAAAAAAAAATTGCAATTAAGCATTTATTTTACTTTCACTACATTTACAAGATGAGTATAATTTTCGAAATAAAAAATTTAACTACTAATACTTCTGTTTACGATTAATTTTACGTTAACATTTATTAACTACTTGAGATTATCCAAACGTAAAGATTTGAAACATATCTACTAAGTTTTATAGGCATTATTTTTAATCAACAATCTACCCCTTTTCTGATGATCTACCAAATTTAAACACTCATTCAAATTTATATTTATCTTTAAAATATAAGTAATCTTAGTGAAATGTTATGCGTCATTTTAAACACCTTACCCCTTTCTAGAATCAAAAAGGCATCGTCGATAATTTGGCTACACTAAAAATCGACGGAATAAATGTTCCCCTAAAACACCTAATGATGTTGTGCTCTCCCTCCGTACATCGCAGGGCATCGAAGGAATCGAGCTAATGCGATTTTTTTACGCTACAAAAACGAGCTTAGACACAATACAAATATTAATCTAAGCAAGCATACAAAGAAAGGAAAAATATGGCATAATACAATGTAATCGCAACCAACATAATCATCCATTAAATGTAAAATAGTAATGTGAACCACACTCATGCATCCAAAGAATAATGAATAAACAAACATGAAAAAATTTTACAACTACAAAAAATCCTATACACTAAGTCAAGCTTCCATAGGACTTGCTTTAAATGGCGTGGACTGAATCAATTATTAGAGAAACTAAACATAGAGTAATGAAGTCTAGTTTAGGGAAGAAGGTGGAGGTAGTAGGATGATGGTTGTTGCGTGTTTAGTCTGAAAACAAATCTGTTCAATATAATGAAAACATATACATTGACAGTTCATCCCTAACCTAAAAATCTTGAGGGTTCGGCGCTTGATGTGATACAAACCAAAGAGACATGGAATCACCATGAGCGCATATCTAGTAAATTCCAAGGATGGTATGACCAAACACATAGGTTGAGTAATAGATGGGTATCAAATTATCGACATAAAAGTGGTGTAATGAGTGACAAGGGTGAGATGTGATGTCCATAGATGCAACATGTTCATGAGTTTAGGTGTGTGGATAAACACATTTGGAAGGAGAGATTGTTGCTGCGGGCTTCCACAGTAACCACTGACGGTAAATATTGGATGTTGACGGACGTTTGGGATTTGCGGTATGTAGTCATATTGAGGATTAAGACTCTATCTTGTTGATGGTGTTTTGGGAAGGTGCCATAGGCTGAGGCACCTACTGCATGAGAGTTATAGTCAATCAGTGTAAGAAGTTTTTTTGTGTCAATCGTCTGGGTTAAACCCATAAACACCCTTTTTGGGTGGAATGATGTTGATACTTCTTGTCTCCTGGGAGGCTTTAGGATAATAGGAACTCTAGTCAGATGCCATGGATGTTGATAAACTGGTTTAGATGTTAGATGAAGGAAGACATAATGTGTTGTGATTGAATCCATGTGTGAAAGGGATTTATATGAAGGACAATGGTATGAAAAACCGGAATGAGTTGAACAAGTTTTAAGTTATCTCCAAACCGAACAAACAATTGTGTTTCTAGCATCATTCAAGGCAAAGATAGACCGAACCTAGGTTAAACAGAGTGGTCAAAAAGCAAGACACAAAAATAATAATTTAACCCATGATATAACACTCGGTGCGGACTCCCCTTAATTAGGGTCCGTCCCCTTAAAGATAATGGGCCTAGTCCCTGTTAGAATTATAGAGGGGCCGCCCTCTCCTGTTGGTTCACAATTTCCAAGAAAAATGTATTTTTCTTCAGAAGTTTTTGTGAGGACGTATTTCTGTTTATTGGTAGTTTTATTTGACAGCAACGCCACTAATTGAGTTTTGTATGATACAAAAATATACTTTTTAATTCAATATAGCACACAACAATAAAACAACACAACATTATGCGAAACCAAAATAGCAATAAGTTGTTGATTATAATAACACAACCAGGGTTTTAAATCATCATAGCAAGTACAAGTATCAAAACATACCAACACCAAATTCTTTCCGAATAAAAATCGGATCAATCACCACACAAGTTGATTTAGCCAATACACAAAATCAAGCTTAAAAAATATTGTACTATCAAACTACATTTTAAACTACTAGCTAATTTTTATTCCTATGTCTTCACTTCTCTTCATCTTGCTAAACACTCCTTTTCATTGCCGTTTTCCAAATGCAACTTAAAACCCTTTCGTGGCCTCTCTCCTTATATGCATTTGTTGCGTTAGTTTCACACAATGCAAGGTGGTTTGTCGTGTCAAAGAAAAGTTTCATAATCGTTTGTTCGGAATGAAGGGAAAAGGCCATATTATAGTTTTCGCTGAAAGCTGAGCGTGATTAAAGATAGTTTAAGATTTAAGGCTGGTAGGTCCATCACCTAAGTCGACCACCCGTCTAAAATAAAAAATAATAAAAAAAATACATACTCGAACTCAGCCAGGTTTCGCAATCCTTCCAAGTCTCGATTGTAGGTTTTCGACACATTATCATCAATCGTTGTTGATGATAACACGTGTCCATAGATGAAGAGAATCAGAAGAAGAGATAGAAATATGTTCCTTGCCATAACACATTGAGGTCGTCGAGTTTGATTTAGGGCAAGAAGACCATTACTTCGCCACCAATGTCATAGGATTGCCATTGTCCAAGATGAAGATATGTTTCCCAAGACGTGTCGAAAAAGACAGTTCTAAACTTTCAAAAATTACGGAAGAATTGCGGTTGTAGTAAGCTTCTCGTACATTCCGATACTTTGACAAAGAAATAAGCAAGAATGATTGTCTTTGGCAACAACACAATTACAACATGTTGATCAAGACAAGCGGGTAACGGTCTCGATGTCCTCCTAGACTAACACATTCTTCTCCCCGAATGAGTCTTACCCAATGGCATCATGTCCGAGGTCTTAGTACTTTTGTAAGAATGATTTGGATTGAGAGAGACGGTTTTGGCTTTTAATGTACGGTCTATCACGGAACGACACGTTTTCCAATTCAAAAAAGTCGATGAATTCTTCAGTAGTAATGAAGATCAATGCAATATGTTCCCTCAGTTTCTTGAGAATACTCAAGAGATGCAAGGTCTCATTCGTTTGTAAAAACGGCTTGACCATTGTATGGAATTTTGAGGATTTGACCGAATTGAGCGAGAGTGAGAGTTATGAATTCGTGTTGAATCATAAAGAGATAATAAGTAAAGCCATATTTATCGGTTTGAATCGTGACTTGACTATAGAAACTAAAAAAATCTCGAACAATCGGTTCGTTGATTTAGAAAAGAGAACAATTGACGCGAATTGTTATGAAAAGAGATGCTAAAATATTTGTTAGATATGTAGTAGGCTTGATCAACAACACGAACCTTCGTGAATGTAGCGGTTTTTACAAAATTTTTGTAAAATTGACAATAGTAGGGAGAATGCCAGGATTTTTGGATACTTTTTGGGATGTAGGATATAGTGAGAGATTATATCGGAGGTAAAGCTTTCCGGCATTTTATCACCTAAACAAGTTATCAACAATATAAAATGTAAAAATATAATAAAGAAAATAAAATGAAGTTTTGAAAAATGATGAATGTGGGACAAGGATTCCTTCGATTCTAAAAATCCTAAGAAGAGATCCATATGTTTCCTTAATTTTATTTTAGACTAATCTAGGATGTCGAGAATATATATTAGTTATATATTTCAACAATCCAAGACAATGACACAAACACTCCCTTTATTAATATAAATTTTGTTTAAGCTGGTCGAATTAAACTATAACGTTAAGTGTATAATTTGTAACAAGTATAAGTTTATTATTTTTGACTTGACAAAAGTTAAATAGTGTTTGTTTTGACTCAAAACCATGTTTTAAAATATTAAACCAAACGCCCCTTTATTTTATACCTTTCATAAAATGTATCAATATATATATGAATTATATATCTTGATGACTTATACAAGTTTGTTGAGTGTTTATGAAGTGACAAAACTATAGTGATGGTCATTTTGACTCTAAAAATTGATCCTAAGAAACGAGCCAAACACTCCTTTATTTTTATAGAATTTTACTCATTGATTTGAAAAATATTGATTATTTTTGATGTTAAATACTTGTGATTATTTTTCATTCATGTATTGCATTAATTCAACTAAAGTGAAAGTTAAAAATGCATATAACAAAAATTCGGTATATGTTCATGAGCATAAATGTTTCTTAATTTATTTGACTTAGTAAATTTTTGATTCCATTCTATCAAGGTTTTAGTGTTCATGACTATTACGGGTAACAATGTAGTTAAGGAAAATCCTAGACCAAACTAAGAATTATGAAAATAATTAAAAACACCCAATATTGATTAAAACAAAATTGGATGAAATCAAATAAAATATGGTTGAAAAACTTACAATGGATGTTGTTAAAGACATGTTAGTAATTGCCCTTTGCAACTTTTGGGATGAATTGATGAGTTGAGGTTTGATTATGAAGTTATGGTGATGGGGTTTTCCGTTTACAGCAGGCTGGGAGAAAGAGGGGAAAAAATGGTGATTGGTATATAATTTTTGACTGTTTAAGGGAGGGTTTTGTTTTCACCGATAGCGGTCCCTCTTAATTAATTAAGGGAGCCGCCCTTTATTACAAAACGGCGAAAGTCTCCCCTTAATTTTAAGGGGCCGCCACCTTGAAAAAAAATAATTCAATAATTTTGGCCAGTAATTGTGATAATGAATATTGACTAATATTTATTAACCCATTAGTTTAATTAAAAAGTTTCTTCGACTATTTCGGACGAGATAATCAAGATGTCAATACATAAGACGATTTGGTGACTAGACTTCTTGCGAACATGATGAGTTAATTTCTTCGAACGAAAAAATTAATTGATACGTTTTAAAATAGAAAAAGTTGATATTGTAGAAGATGAATAGTGGAAAGGAGTTGAGACATCAACACACGATTTTTGATAGACAATTTGAAGCGGAGCTCGAGATGGAAGGCAGTTTGATTTTCATCCTTGAGTTAGTAAGACTTTTTCGATGCAAAACTAATCCTAATCCTACATCTATGTTATATCCACTAACTAACTCACTTTTCTTCGTCCTACGTGAGTTCATGGACATGAGAAGATTTCCATTTCATAAGTGGTCAAGATAATCCATGTGAAAGAATGGTTCCAAATGAACAAAACTCCTTACGACTAGAAAGCCAGACAAATTACAATTCTAGACTACCATAAATTCCTAACTATCACAAATACTTAGTATAACATATATCCAAATCTATAATATTAACATAATAAGAGAGTGAGAGACGTACCTTAGCCTCAAGAGAAATCACTTTAAAATCTTCTATGTACAAATGGCTTAATATATTTGTTTTTTAAAGGGGGGGTGGAAAGAAAAAAAAGAAAAAAAAAAAAAAAAAAAAAAATTTATGGAAATCCTATATGAGTTCTTCAATTTGTTTGACGAAAGCCAAATGATGCTTGTAGATAATTAACCTCGGAAGATATGATTATTTAGCCGTTTGTTTCCCATTGTTTCCATGGACCGACGATATTGTTTTCGGAACATGTTTTTGCAGCTTGATATTCGAACACAAGCCCAGTAAACAACTTCCACATTGAGTAAAGCTTGGTTTTTGGTGTGGATGATTCCACATTGTGTGATTAGTTTTTAAGTAATTTGTTTACTTGGTCCCATCCTAGGTTTGAGAGTTTTTTGGAACAAGGATAGAAGTTTTCCCTTTCCATCTTCAGGAGGAGGTGTCTTAGACCTCATTGTGTTTTAGTAAATCTGACTTCGGGTTTTAAGAAAGGTTTGTAAAAACGTTTTACCTCATCATCACTTGCAATAGGAATTTTAGTATTTATTATAAGTATAACTTTTGGTTTTGAGTTTGGGTTTGATTCTATCAATTTTTCTTTGGACTCGAATTCTTAGGCTTTTACAAACTTTACTTGTTTGGTTTTGCTAGGTGACCCTTTGGTAAAATTAAAACCTAACTAGGATTTATCTTTGGAAATTTTTTGAGAACTTATTATTTTCTTAAGTGAGCGACTACTATCATTAAATTGATTTAGTCTAGATATTTCTTTTCTAAGCTTCTCATTTTCAAGGCTTAAGGTCTGACATAATTTACAATCTTCCCAATTACTTCCTTACCATTTTGCTAACCTAGATAATGTTATCTTTTAATTCCTATTGCTATCCTTTTCTAATTCTATTTTAGTGTTTTATAGAGTTTTATTTGTAGGCCATGACTTAAGTCCTAATTTCCCATAGTCTACTATATATTCCACTATCTAAGTATTTCGTCTAGTGATGATTGTCATCACCTAAAGTATTCAGTTTCTGGAAAGTACCTCATTGGAAGCATAGCCATAAGACACTTTACGTCATTTGTCATCTCTTTTCAACTTCGTCCTATCACTCAAGATCCCCAAAAAACGCATTTGATTTTGATATCTTGATAATGTGGACATTCTCCGACGAGATGATTTGGATCTCCACACTTAAAGCCTTTTTCTTTCGCCCCTTTGCCATTTCGTCGTATTTATTTCTCTAGAAATGATTCTCTCTCATGTGGTTTTGCTTATATGAATCGTCACGTCTTTTGAAGATTTCTTGAAGTCTCTCACAGCATGCGTAATCTTTATCTTTACTATCTGAGGTTGATATCATCATCACTAATTCCTTTCTATAGCTTTATCAAGGCTATAGATCTACTTTGTTCTCTTTTGCTTTTGATGGTTTCAGAATCTTTCTTAATTACTTCTTTATAAACCTTCACATTTCCAATGAGTTCGTCAAGTGATAGAGTTGTTAGATTCTTTGATTCTTCAATCGCCGTGATTTTTGCACGCCATTTAAGATGTAATTCCCTAAGAAATTTCCTAACATAATTCATACTAGAAAAACTTTCATCAAGTGCTTTTAGACTAGTAATAATAGTGTTAAATTTAGCAAATGCATTATCTATTTACTCTTCTTCCGGAATCATAAATTGTTCATATTATTGAACAAGAAGATCTATTTTGTTAGCTTTGACTTGATTATTACCTTGATGAATGATTAACAAAGTATCCTAAATTTCTTTTATGGTTTGATACATAAAAATTCTTTCGTATTCTTTACGTGGCAAAGCATTATAAATTACCATTTTAGCTTCATTATTTTTTGCAAGTTTCTTTTTAAGATCATCGTTTTGTTTATGAAAAGGTACAAATTCATCTTTTTTAGTTTCGGGATTATTTTGAATAGGAGGAAAATCACACATCGATAATAACATCCAAAGATCTAGACTCTTTTAACTTCACATTAAGTTTCAAAACTATTTTTCCAAAAAATTAAATCCATCAACTAGATTTTCAAATAGTGGGGTCTTGCATAGATTGCCCTTATTAAATATTATTCCGTTTCCATAGATCGATTTCATTTTTAAAATACAATTTATTTTTAAAAATCTTGTTTGAACGTAGCTCTTGATACCAATAGTGGAAAACTAAGAAGGCGGGGGTTTGAAAATAGCTTAACAGAGAGGCTTTTTAATTTTAAAATGTATATTGTAGTTAAAAAAAATTTCGATTCGACTTTAATATGTTGAAATCACACTTGCAACAATATAAACAATATACTTACTAAACATTTAATAGGATAGTATGAGCAAATAAGGTAAGACAAGAGATAAGAGTAAAAACAATCAAACCACACACCGCGAGAATAAAAGTGGTTCGGTAACGAAGCACCTCTTTCGCCCTACTCCACTCCTCGAGCACCAAACTCGAGAGTTTTCTTCACTATGTCAACAAACTCCCTTATGGCGGAGAAAACCATACACAACTTTCGCTTATATCAATTTCTGACACTAAGCTAGATGTCGAGTTCTAATCTTAGCTAGAACCAATCTATCATGACTTCACAACTTCTTCACTACTTTCACGACTTCACAACACAACTTCACAACTACACAACTTTTTTTTCACACTTAGATTATCTACACACCACTACTACAACTACTCACCTTCTACTTTCACACCTAACTATCACAACTTAGATGAATCACTAATACAACTATACTTTCAACAATCACAAAGATTCATCTACTACAATCAAAAGTCTATAGAAATTTGTGATTTAAATGCAAAACTTTAGGAACAAGGTTTGGTCATAACAGCTCTAAAGAATGACTTAAGGAAACTTAAAGGAAAATATTTAACTAATTCTGTTGTTACATCACACACTATTGATCTAAATATGCTTAAGATTGATATGGAACAAATAACCCCTAGATTGTTGATTAAAAGGATAGCTCACTCTGCCTATATTAAGCACACTAAGGAAGAAGCTGCAGTTCTTAGGGATCTAGTTGAACATGTTAAAGCAAATTATCCTTAAGATCCTGCCTTAGAGTCTGCCTTTAGGTATACCAAACTAATTCAGGAATTGCTTACAAACATTAGTAAAACTTGCCCTAATATCAACAATTATGGTGAACAATTAGCGGCTACCACCGTTAAGAACAAGGACAAAAGAGTTAGATTCACTGAGCATCTCACATTCTCAAGAAACATAAACACAAAAACAAATTTGTCATCCAACCTAGCCTTTAACAAACTTGTGTTGTCTTCTACAGGAGTAAGACCATCTACTAGTGCTAGCGGATCACAGCCTTCAGGCAATACAAAGAAAGATAGGATTCAGCGACCACGAAGTAGTAATCTGAAGAATAAAGTAGAAGTCCACCCTAGGAAAGTTAAATCTAGTTTTAATAATAAGAATTGTGTTGTTGAACTTAATGAATATGCAAATGTGCATCATTCAAAGCTAAATGCGAATTCTAAATCTATTTGTGTTATGTGTAATGGTTGCATGCTTTCTGATAAATTTGTGAATGCTCGCGTTAAATCTAAATCTGTTATGAAAAATTCTAAAAGAAAAGTTTGGAAACCAACAAGCAAAGTGTTCACTAAAACTGGATATATTTGGAGACCTACCGGTCAGACTCTCAATATAGTAGGAAATGAATGCCCTTTAACTAGGATTACCACAACTACTGAAGAGCCCCTTAGGAAACTAATAACTCTAGAATCTGAACCTTCAAAGCCTGTGGTAACATTGGTTTATTCAAGGAAAAGGAAACCTAGGAAAACCAAATCTACTGATCATGTTAGCAAACCTAAGATAACTAAATCTGCTAACACCAAGGAACCCAGTAAATCGTGGGGATCCACAGTTTCTAATGTTCCATCTTCTTCTCTTGATGATTGCAGGTTGTCCAAATTGTTCTCTGGTATTTGGACTCCGGCTGCTCCAATCATATGACTATAGATCGCTCTCAGCTCACCAATTTCGTTAGTAAATTTTTGGGTACAGTCAAATTCGGCAATGATGATGTGGCAAAGATAATGGGTTATAGAGACTATCAGATTGGGAATGTTACGATATCAAGGGTTTACTACGTGGAAGGACTCATACACAACTTATTATCTGTCGGGCAATTTTGCGATTCGAACCTTGAAGTTGCTTTTCGTCAACACACATGCTTCATTCGCAATTTAGAAGGTGTTGATCTATTGACTGGATCTCGAGGGGACAATCAGTATATACTGTCTCTTGGAGATATGATGGCGTCCTCCCCGATATGTCTCTTGTCAAAGGCCACAAAGACTAAGTCTTGGCTATGGCACCGAAGGTTGTCTCATCTGAACTTTGGTGCAATCAACCATTTAGCCAGACACGGTCTTGTTTGTGGTCTCCCTAAGCTTAAATTTGAAAAGGACCATCTGTGTTTTGCTTGTGCAATGGGAAAAAGCAAGAAGAAACCTCACAAACCTAAATCTGAAGACACTAACCAAGAAAAACTCTATCTCCTACACATGGATCTTTGTGGCCCAATGCGTATCGCAAGCATTAATGGAAAGAAGTACATCCTCGTCATTGTAGATGATTACTCACGGTTTATATGGGTTAAGTGCTTAAGGTTAAAAGATGAAGCTCCAAATTTCATAATCAAGTTTCTCAAGATGATCCAAGTGCCGCTTAAGACACCTGTCCGACGCATCAAAACAGATAATGGAACTGAGTTTGTTAATCAAACTTTACATAAATATTATGAGAAGGTTGGCATCTCTCAAGAAACATCTGTTGCTCGCTCTCCACAGCAAAATGGTGTCGTTGAAAGATGTAATCATATGCTTATTAAAGCAGCCCGCACAATGTTAATTTATGCAAAAGCTCCATTGTTCTTATGGGCTGAAGTAGTTGCTACCACCTGTTACACCCAAAATCGTTCCATGATACGCCTTCATCATGGAAAAACACCATATGAGCTTTTGCACATAATATGTGCTTAATTACACATATTTTATACCTAATAAAACGAGCCTAAATGACCAAAAATAGACAGAAATTGCCAAATATATGTTTGTTTTGGTTCCTCAATATTTCAAATTTCGGTTCTCGGTTCTTTCGGGTTTCGGTTCGGTTCGGTGCGGTTCCGAACCGTGCTCACCCCTAGTATAGATGCACCAAAAAGGGTCATTTTACCGCATATTGTTGTTACAGCATGTATTATTTGCAGACCTATTTGAATGTTTTCTTACTGTTGTGTTTGTCTTTGGTTTTCTTTACGTATTAAAATATGTTGTGATTAGGGTGGTACAATGGGCGGGGTCGGGTGGGTTGGGTGTAACGGGTCAATTGGGTTTTTTTTTTTTTTTTTTTTTTCAAAGTGAAACATGTCATCTTTTAAGTACGGGTTGAAACAAACCTGGATGAGCTGGGCTAATTGACTATAATTTTTGCTTTTTATTGTATATAATGAATTTGTTAATCCTAACAAAAAACAATATGCTAATACCATATACCTATATTTTCAAACATACCATCTGAGGGTCATTTTACCAGTTAGATAATACATTCTCAAGTTCTTGCTGGATACCACTATCATTGCATTGGCCATCACATTACAGTTTTTTACGTATAGTATAGATGCGTCAAAAAGGATCATTTTACCGCATATTGTTGTTATAGCATGTATTGTTTGCAAACCTATTTGAATGTTTTCTTTACTTGTGTGTCTGTCTATTGGTTTCCTTTTCGTAATTAAAATCTGTTGTGATTAGAGGTGGTACATTAGGCGGGGCGGGTTGGGTAACGGGTCTAACTAGGTTCAAACTAAAACATGTCATCTTTTAAGTGCGGGTTGAAACAAACCTGGATGATTAGGCTAATTGACTACATTTTTTGCTTTTTATTGTATATAATAAATTTGTTAATCCCAATAAAAAATATGCTAATACCATATATCTGTATTTTCAAACATACCGTCTGAGGTAGCTGATGGTGTGACCGATTAGTTAACAATGTAGTTATGCTAATTGCACAATAATGTTGTCATAAGAAGACTGCATGTTAGAATATACTTATGCTATAGTCATATTGAGTTGCATAATAAAGAAGCTCAGGTGGAGTTTGAGTAGTTGACCCGTTTATTTAAGTGTTTGGTGAGGTTTTAAGTATAATAAAACTATTAGGTTGATGTTTCGATCGTTGAGCCAATTGAAATCGGTGGATTTGACTGGTTAGAAAACTACTCAAAATGGGTAATTTTTAAAGAATAGTTTATGAGGGTGACAAACTATATTCGAATGGTCAAACAAGGCATGCGTTTGTTTCGTCGGTACTTTGTTTACTTTAAGGATAATAGATTTCTATTTAGTACTTTGTAGTAATAAACTTTTTTTTTTGAACGGCAACTTTATTAAAAAAAACTAGCAAGGAGCTAGAAAGACATTACAAAGAAATAAGATAGGGGTTTTTTAACCAATACTCCCAAGAAAAAACCCTATTACATCTACTAGAACACCATAAAAAGGACCAAGAAACAATGTCATCAAAAATCGTCGAACGATTAGGAGGCGAAGCGTCAAAGACCAACTGATTTCGAAGCCTCCAAATCCGCCACCAAGCAACATAAAAAACACCTTCTAAAATAGACTTGAGACGGGAAGAAAGTCGAAAGGATAAGAACCAAGCATCCCAATCCGAGAAAGAACAAATCTCCTGCCAATCCAAATCCCACCAACGACAAATTTTACGAAGAACAACCCGAGCCACGTCACATCGAAAGAAAACATGCTGAACATCCTCCATAGCAGCATTACAAAGAGGACACAGATGGGAATCCAACAAAACACCTCTACGGCTAAGATTGACTCTAGTAGGTAACCTATCACGACGAGCACGCCAAGAAAAAACATTAACTTTAATGGGAATGAATTTTACCCATCTCGTTGCAACATCCGACGAAGGGAGAAACAAGTCATCAATAAAGTTTCTGATGACTTTAACCTTGAACTCTCCATCTCCCGACAAATCACAAGTCCACCTATCTTTGGAAGACGAGAGGACAACCGAGTTCATAATTGAAGAAAGGTCATCCCACTGCTGCCGCTCAGCTCCATCACGCACGTCCCGGCGAAAAGAAGCTGAGACCGAAGAAGCTCCCATTTTATTAGCCACCACAATCTCCTTATCCAATTCGAGAGCAAACAAACGGGGAAACTGAACACAAAGAGGGGCATCAGCTAACCATATATCATACCAAAAACTAGTACAAGACCCGTCCCCAATCCGCTTCTTACAATGCGAAGAAAAATCAAAACCAGAATCTTTCAAAGATTTTACTTCACGTAAAATAGAGCACCAAATCGAGGGTTGATCGGTCACATGAAGATCAAACTTTGAGCCATAAATCGCTTGAATAACTTTACACCATAAAGAGCCATCGCCAGAAATGAAGCGCCACACCCACTTCAACAAAAGAGCACGATTCAACGCGAAGAAACTTGAGACACCAAGACCACCGTTCAGTTTGGACGCTAAGACATTGTCCCAAGCTACCCACGAAATCTTTCTATCCGAAGAATCAACACCGTTGAAGAACTTACTACGGATAGATTCCATAGTCTTCAACACGCCTTTTGGAACCTTAAAGATTGACATATAATAAATTGGAGAGGCCCCAAGAACGGATTTAAGAAGGGTCAATCTGCCGCCTATGGAAAGGGTTTTAACCTTCCATTTAGATAACCGGGCTTGGAGTTTGTTCACCAAGCCAACCCAAGCCGACTTCCGAGACATACACTCCCCAACCGTCACACCAAGATAACGAAAAGGAGTGTTCAAAACAGCACACCCGATCCTATTCGCCGCCTGCACAACAACATTCTGAGAAACCCCGACACCCAAGACTTGGCTCTTAGCAATGTTGATCTTAAGACCCGACGCAAGATGGAAGCAATTAAGAACTTTAACAATATTATGTAAGTTCTGTTCGGACCACTCTCCAATGAACATGGCATCGTCAGCATAAAAAAGATGAGAAATATTAACCGAGCCATGCAATTGAAAACCTTTAAACAGCCCATCATCAACAACACGGGAGAAAGAGATATGTAACGACTCCATAATAAGAATGAAAAGATAAGGGGCCAACGGATCACCTTGTTTCAACCCACAACAAAAAGGGAACTCGGACGTTGGGCTACCATTAACCAATATGGAAGCCATGGAGGAAGTAAAAGTACCACGGATCCACCTACACCAATTCGGCCCAAACCCAAACGCATGAAGAATATCCAAGAGATAATCCCACCGAACCGAATCATACGCCTTAGCAAAATCAACCTTAAAAAACATAGCTTGCTTCTTTTTTCTCTTACACCAGTTTAACATCTCATTTAAGATAAAAGGACCGTCCAATATTTGTCTATTAGCAACAAAGGCCGATTGAGTCTCGGAAACTAAATCGGATATAACAGTAGCCAAACGATTAGCTAAGACTTTCGTGATCACCTTATAAACGCATCCAATCAAACTGATAGGCCGAAAATCATTAACGAACTTAGCATCATTAACTTTAGGAATTAAGGCGATGAAAGACGAGTTACACCCCCTTGGAAACGTACCAGACTTAAAAAAATAGTCGACCGCATCGCAAAAATCCGCTCCGACAAGACTCCAATACTTTCTAAAAAATTCAAACGTATAACCATCGGGGCCAGGAGACTTATTCTCGCCACAGTTCCAAACAGCCCTACGAATTTCGTCCCTCGATACTGCCCTATCCAGCTCATCCACCTGATCCGAAGATAACCGATTATGAAAAGGAGCATTAAGTTTGAGACGATCATGACACGGTTGCTGAAATCGAACTTCAAAGTGATTCTTAAATGCCTCCTTCACAATACTCGGATCAGTACACCAAGTGCCCTCAACGAAAACACCACGAATCGACAACTGAGACCTTTTCTTATTAATAATACCATGAAAGAATTTAGAATTCTCATCTCCTTCGATAGCCCATTTGATTTTAGATTTTTGAACCAGATCCTTAACCTCCAAAAGTTTAATATCTTGCAGCCGTCGGTTTAGATCCATCCGATTGAGAAGGATGTCATCAGAAACGTTTCCCCTTTCCAAGTCTTTATCAATAGAGATCAAATCATTCTGTAGGGAATTCTTTGCGTTATGAAGATGAAACTTTTTATCTTTAACCCATAAACGAATAATAGACTTAAGGTCTTGCAATTTCTTCTTGAACCTAACCATAGCATTGGAATCAGAATGCGAAAAAGACAACCACGCATGCTCCACCATCGAATCAAAACCCTCCATCCTTAACCAAGATTGATAGAACCGAAACGGAGTCGGACCAAAATCAGACAAAACTTCCCTCAAAAGAATAGGACGATGTATAAAGTTTATGATATACCTGAATCTCTACTAAGGTGCAAATTATACATATAACAAAAGAGGAAAATTCAATCTAAACATAACAAGAATAGCGATCTAATTTACTCATTTTGGAGGCTGAGGGAATGCGATCCAAGAAACGGGAGTACCCTTACAACTTGACATCACATGCACCAGAAGACACAATAAAAACGATCAAAACACCGTGTTTGCAACTAGAAACATTGAAAGTCGAACCCAAGTCTTTTCATCCTCGTACCGACACGTCATTAATGTCACCCATCTATAATTGCTTCGCGTTCCATCTCTGTACAAGATTAGACATAAAAAATCCCAAAGAAGGCCCTTTTGCTCCCAGGCTGATGAGGAGCGTAAACCGCCACCAAAAGAATCTTGTCATTACGACTTGGTAACCATTTTGTTATTGTGAGTGCTGTGAAGTAAATAGCTATAAAGATTACAGAATGTAGGCCATCTTTCTTGAAGCTGTAAGCTCCACAAATACAAAAGACTACCACCAGATTCCCTAATGAGTCAATGGCAACCAACAATCAATAAGTTTGATTTTCCCCATAGGGACTTTGTCCTATATGAGAAATACACAATCATCTTTGTCTATTGCAACGCTAAAAAATGAATCCTCATGCTTACAATTTAACTCCTTAAACCACTCTTTTTCGTCTTGTGGCCGAGACCTTTGAAATAATTATGAGAAAGAAATTTCATTTAAAAACATCTTCTCTACTTGTGAGCCAAATAATGCGTTCCAATCTTTCAAACACCCATCCAAATTATAAACCCAGTAGAATGTCAAATCCCGATACCATGTCATCCAAAATGTCAAGAATAAGAGCCACCGATTGAAACTTATGTGAAAAGGAAGAAAAGATACTGATTCTCCATAGGGAATCATGGACCTCTGTGAATGGTCTTAACATCTTAGCATCCAACCCTAGACAATATTCACCATGTCTTCTCCATTTAGTAGGACTATCTTCACAAATCTCACCAACATTAGCGTGCGCTCACAGAATTTTAGCGTTAAAACAGGAGATGCGATAAAGAGGTACTGCATCACGAAACGCCTTTAGCGGGAAGTTTATTCAATAAAATCATAAAAACCAACGGAATCCTCTGATTGTGTTTGTCCGTCTCCCTTACATGACCTCAACATTACATTCATCCTATATATCACTGAAAATTGTCTCGGAAACACCATCCAATTAACATCTCATCATCTGACTCGACATCACTATTCTGCCGCCCCCTATTAAGAAATTTTAGCGCCATGCTTTGATTCGTCATTCGAGGTATAAAAGACTCTTAGGTTCAAGAAAACTCGGATTCCAAGTAAAAAGGTTCCTATCGCCCGAGCCACAAAAACACCTTGCCTTTTAAAAATCACCTGATTTCTCCAATATAAGATTCTGGTTGTTTTGTTTAAGATGCACAACCGCTTACGAGCAAAAGAGGAGCCAAAATTATCCTCGATATCCAAAGCCTCGCCCCATTTGTTACCAATCTTGGCAAACGTTTCTTGGTATGTGCTTAAATACACATACCTTTCTCCATTAAAAACGGACCTAAATGACAAAAAACAGACAGAAACTGCCAAAGATATGTTTGTTTTACACTTGTGTTGTGCAGGAAAATGATATCACACCAAAAGACGAAAAACAAAGCTAAAACGACAAAACCAGACACGGAATGGAAAAGCTGTGAAGGACAAAGCCAAATCAAAGCCAAAGACCAGAAAAGTCAAAGTCAAAGTCAACTCAACAAATTAACAGTCAAAACCGGAGCCGTAATTGAAGAATACTATTGGTTGCAATCTCAACCCATCTGATGGGCCGGGAAAGCCCAATAGTATATTAATGAAGACTGTGAAGACCAAATGGGCCCTCAATCAATGACAACAGCCCATTTGTGTGCAATTGACAGAGACTATGAAGACTTTGAAGGCCCGATCCTAGCCCTTGAACAAGCCAATCTCAGCCATTGTACACACAAAACCCACCCAAACCTTATTGGGCCTTAAAAAGCCCAATAACATAAGCCTAAACCTTATTGGGCCCAGACACACTCAATTGGGCCCAATACAAGCCCACAAACCTTATTGGGCCCAAATAAACCCAATTGGGCCCAATACACAAACCCAAGCCCAATACTGGCCCAAAAACAATTTTTATAAAACATAAGGACTTAAAATGTAATTTTTAAAAACATGTTTTATAAAGAAAAATGGTTTAAACAAAGTTAGGGACTGATTTTGCAATTTTCCAAACTGTTTTTCCCTTTAAAAGGCTAAGGGCCAGTTCTGCCAATACACTATTCTTTCTTTAACTCTTTGTGTTTAAAACACAAGGGCCCCTTTTGCCAAATTCTAAACTCTTTTATAACTAAAAAGAAAAGAAACAAAAGAAATGAAAAAGAAGGAAAACATGAAGGGTTCTTTTTGGGCATTTGAAACCTTTTAAACCTGTTATCCAATAAACGCTCACCCCTCCCAAAGCTTTCCCGCCACCACTCTTGAACCCCCCACCATCACATGACCAGCTTCACCCTTTTACCCAACCCTTCTATAACCCGGTTAATGCCATTCCCACAACCCACTAACCCTAAAAGTTGCCACCTTGGCAATCTCCCCAAACCCGAAGCACCATCAATGGTGGGGATTGATTAAAAAGAAGCACAAGGACCAATCAATGGCTAGGATTGTTAGCTGGGCTTTGTACACACACAACAAACACAAAGGTTCAAGAAAAGAGGACCTTGGACTTCTATATAAACAAGAAAACACACCCAACCAAGCCCACCACACCTTTAGTTTTATTTAAATTAGCTTTTTCTATTTAATTTTTAATTAACTATGTAATTTAAGTTTCCAGCTTGCTTTTTAAGTGTAATGTTACTGTTTTAAAAGTTTAATTCAAGTTTTGAAGTTGATGTTAAGTTTCTTGTGATTTTCAATATTATTCGTCTTTTAAATTCTTTGTTAATCCTGAAAAAAATTGAGTTTGCTTGTTTCTTTATTACCCTGCAGTCACTGAATCTTAATCTGCATTAGTAGTTTTAATAAAATTAAGTTAAGAATCGATATTATCACTACTTAAGGGGTTGTTTTGTATAGCTGTAAATGGGTGATGATTGGGTTTGGTGATGGGTCACAAGCACTCATCCACCGTTTGGCTGAGTGTATGTGCCTAATTAGACCAATCAATTAACACATTATTAGTATCAAATGTAAGTTTTAGTTGAGCCTTCACTTTCTGTCATATTTTTACAAAAAAAAATTAAGTCTAAAAAGGCTAAAGCATCATAGACAGCTTAGCACCAACAATTTTGTGCTCCTTTTAGTCCACCAAATCTTTAAAAAGGTCCTTTGATTTGTCCCTTGTTAATTTTTGACCAAGTTAGTCAAAGTGTTGTAATATAAATATATTTTTTTGAAAACCTTGACCTATGAGCTTAAAAATCAGCTGGATCTAGTGATCCTTAAGCCCTCTTATTTTGGAAATAAGCTCATTGACCACTACTCTAAATCTGTTTGGGCTTGGTTTGGGGTAAAAAGCACTCTTGTGCTTATTTTAATAAGCCAAAAACTCCCTCATACCCACTGCTTAAAGTCCCCTGGTGCTGAGCACCATCATTCAGCCACCTTTATCTAGCTTATTTTGCATTAGACTCCTAGAACTTTTTGCTTTTTAGTGTAGCTTATTAGTTTCTTTTAAGTCCCCAAAATCTTCACTTAAATCCCTTTCAACTTAGCTTAATTTATGCATTAAAAACCCCCGAATTCTTCTTTTATAAAAAATCTGTCCATATAGCATAATACTCTCTCAGCTTATTTTAGGGCTTAATGTATCAATTTTAGTTAAAATAGGTTAGATTTAGCTTAGCACTATAGATAAATCAAATTTAGCTTATTAAACCCTTTTAGCTATAAAAAAAATGCAAATAAGCTTTTTAAGCTTATTAGCATTCCTGTTCAACCAAAAGCTCACTTTTCTGGCTTATTATTTAGATTCAAGCACTTGCTCTTTTATAGAAAATGTTCCCCATAAGCCCCTTAACAACTTTGCTTCTTTGACTTTTGCCTAATAAGCCCTTTGGACTCAGTTTGCACATCGGGCTCCACCTCAGGGATCAATTGTGTAATTTTGTCTTTTATAGTTACCTTTGTTAGTCCCTGTGGTTAGTTAGCTGTTTACCCCGTTTGTCCTTTTTTGTCCCATTCACTGATAGTCCTATAGTTTTAACAACAGTTAGCTTTTAGATAGTTTTATTTTAATTTTAATTAATTTAATTAGGTTAAATTTTAATAGTTTTAATACTTTTAATTTCAAACAGTAACTTTTGGGCATTTTACATTTTTCTCAACTTTTTCTTTATTTAATTTGATTTTTTTAGATTTTTTTATAGTTATATTTTCTGACTTTTTATATTTAATTAGTTTTAATTAGTTTTTAATCTTAGAAAATTCATAAAAAATACAAAAATTAACAAAAAAATATTTTTCTTTTTTAGAAAATTTTCTTTAATCAAATAGTTTGTAGGAAAATTATTAAAACTTGGGTAGGGTGATTTTTGCCCAAATTTCAGTTCCGGGCTCGTTTACGAGTTCCACTTTTTCGTTTCTTACCGTTTTGTTCGCTTTTTAACTCCGATTTTGAAATTTTTTACATTTTCTTTTAAGTTAGAATATTTTTAATTTATTTAAATTTTAAAATTAATTTTATGACTTTATTTTTGTAATTTTTAGTTTTAGCTTGCGATTTAATTCCCGGTAGTCTATAATTGCATGTTTAATTTAGTTTATTAGTTTTAATTATTTTAGTTAAGTATTTTTAGCCTAATTACGTTCCCCGTAGATTTCTTAGGATTTTCATTGCCATTATTTATGCCCCCGTAGTTTAGGATTTATCCGTATAACTATTTTTGTTCCCCGTAGTATATTTAAGATTCCCATTTTCCACTGCTTGTTTCCCGTAGAATAATTTTAGTTTTCTTTAATTAATTTTAGTTTATCTAGTTAAAAATCAAAATCATTTGTTTCTCAATTCAAATCATCAATTCATTCGTATCGATTTACCATTCCAGCCTCGTTGGGGATTTACGACCCGGGAAAGCTCTATACTACTTCTCGGTATCATTGACTCTGCTTTTAGACTATCTTGATATTTGATAGTTTATATATTATATATATTTTAAGGTGTAGTCTGAGCGGATCATTTTCCAAATTTTTGTGTTCGTATTACACTAGAAAATTCTTTCTATTATTTTCTTGGGCAAAGCTTATAAATAACCATTTTAGCTTTGTTATTTTTCACAAGTCTCTTTTTAAGATCATCACTTTGTTTTTCAAAAGGGATAACCTCATTCTTTATTTTGGTTTTCCGATTTTATTGAATAGGTTTGAAATCTCACCCGTTGGTTTACACGCCAAAGATCTAGATCATTTGATTTTAACACTATGTCTCGAACTATTTTTTAATAAATAAAACTTCTCTCATCAAAAAGTGGTGGTCTTTGCATAGATTGCCCTTCTAGATATATGTCGGAATTCATAGATCGATCCAAGCTTTAAAATACAGTATATTTTAAAAAAAATTGATTGACCTTGGCTCTGATACTAATTGTTATGGAAACTAGAAGGGGGGTTTGAATAGTTTACAGGTTTGTTTTCCGTTTAAAAGTTAACTTTCAAAAAATATTTAGATTCGAGTTGTATGTTTAACCAATTCACAATATGAACAAACAATATAACAATGACAATAATATGAAGAGATAAGGAAAGGAACAATCAAACCAAGACGCCAAGATTTTATAGTGGTTCGGCTACGAAGCACCTCTTCGCCCTACTCCACTCCCCGAGTATCCTACTCGAGATTTCACTATGTCAACAAGCTCCTTTTAGGCGGAGAAAATCGTTTACACGTCGCTTAGTTATTTTCTGACACTAAGCTAAATGTCGAGTCCTAATCTTAGTTAGACATCATCTACCATTCACAATCAATACACTAATAAATAGATTACAACTATCGGATTTACACACAATCCGAATCACACAAATACACAAGATTATTATATTTAGAGATTGGTACTTAGATGGAAAAGAGGAGAGATCACTTAAATACTAATTCCGTTTTTTTGGCGGGAATACGTATGTTATTACTCTTGCACTTGAGTGAGAGGATGAAATGTGAAGAAGAGATTAGAAGCACTTGATATCATAGAGCGAAATTGGTAGTGAGTCTAGAGATTAGAGAGTGGGTATAGGGGGGGTTTAATATTAAATAGGGGAGTTAATTGGGGTGTGAGTGATAGGGTGTGGGAAATGGTAGTTGCTTTGTGGGAGGTGGGGGGGTTGCACAAATTTTGGTCTATAGGTAGGTGAAAGAGGTCTCGTTAGTGTGTGGAGTGTGGTTTTGTCGGTTAAAATTATTCTATAAATTCTTATACTTAGATAGCAGTATTTTTTATATGGAGGAAAATCAATCGGTCATTGGGGGCCTGGTCCGGTTAGGTCCCTGATATTTCTGGCGGGGGCCGCTTTAGGCCTATAAGGGGGTCGCCCCCAGTAGGACTACTGCTCCTTTTTTGTCTTTTAGAGGAATGTTGTAATCTGGTATGGAACCTTCATTTTGGGAGGGGGAAAATTTGAATTTTCAAATTTTAAGTTTTTAATAAAACTTTTATCATTTAATTAGAAAATATTTTGTATAATTAATTTTGTGAAATTCTTTTGTATTAAATGTGATGGATAAGAGAAAAATCTTTTCTTGATCACTAATCATGCTTAAAGATTTGTTTGTTTATACCTTAAATGATTACTAATCTTAGAAATGGAATTTTACGATTAATAATTGGTAACGTTTAATTTGTAAAGTTTTTACATTTTGTTATTATCTAAACGTTGAGGAGATCAAAAAATATAAATAACATTTTCTCGACCATTATTTGTATTAATACAGTATGTGTTTTAGAGTAATAAGTATGTAATAAAAGTATTGTAGGTAAGTGTTGAGAGCGTAAACAAACTTGAGGTCCATGTCCATCTATTTATAGGTGATGAAAAATAGGCTGGAACATGGTACTGCACATAAGCTGGTGATCGTGGGGGTTGGTATGTGCTTAATTACACATACTATTTTCCATAAAATCGGACTTAAATAACAAAAAACGTACCAAAAATACATTGTATTTGTATGTTTTCGACATTTATGTGCATGGAAACGGGATATCCGATGAAATAGGACGATATATCAAGCAAAAAAAAATCGATAAACTGATAGCACGGAATGGAAGAGCGTAAAAAGACAAAGTCAAAATCGAAGTCAAAGACCAAAAAGCCAAAGTCAACTGAAAAGTCAACCCCGTAAAGTCAAAGTCAAAGCCAAGCCGAAACTGAAGAAAACTTATCAGGGCCAACCCGACCCATTTTATTGGGCCAAGTCAGCCCAATAAGACACCATGACAAAGGCTAAATAAGCCTTAAGTCATCTTGGGCTTATTTACACCAAATCTGCCAAAACAAATGGCCTTATTCTCTTTATATATTATAGCCGGCCCAAATTATAGCCTAAGCCTTTGGCACAACAACAATTAACCACCGTTAGCCAATATACCCTTTTTGCACCCCTAATGTCGTTTGGTTTTCATACATTACCACAAGGGACTAATATTCCAATTGAAAACATTACACTTGGGGGCACTTAAAACTAAAAAAAAAAAAAAAAACAAAAAAAAATGCCAACTCAACCAATAAACTTTTTCACACCACATGGACCTTCCTTGTAATATAACAATACAAACAGAGGGGCCATATTTGCCATTTCCCTTAACCCGTTACCCTGATTATAACAAAAACCCCTTTTACCCGCCTAAAATTACTGTACATCCTCCCAAACACACTTTGCGTGTGTTCACCCTGCAACAAACGACAATACCCTTACCCCCACATCACCCCACTCCAAAAACCTCACTCTTAAACCCTCACAAACCTCCAAAAACACGCTGGCTATCCTAAGCTATTTCATTAGACAGGGCATGATCAAGGGTGTGGATTAACTGGATTGGGGAGCAAGGTGAATTGAAGGGCCAGGATGCATTTGGTTTCTCCTCACAGCAAAAGCACAAATAAAAACATCTCCTCTATAAAAGGGGAAAGAAGACAGAGATGAAGTGGGATGTAGGAGTAGCTTTAGTTTTTAATTTTAATGTTTTTAAGTTTAGTTTTAATTTAGTGTCATTTAAATTCTGTTTTAATTTTTAAAAAGCATTGTAACAAATTTATGATTAATGAAAGCTAAGTTTCCTTTTGTCAATTGAATTCTGTCTTAAACTTGTGCAATCTAAGCTCACTTTTGTTTCAAGTTAACATTAACAAGCTTACAAAAGCCCTTTCAATTCTGTCTTAAAAGTTTTCACTGTTTCATTAAGAAACTTCAAAGTAAATGTTGCTGTTGGTTTGGATTTATATGCTGCTTGGATGATGGATCTAAAAGGGAAGGATCCATGGGTTTATAATGCTTATGAATAAGCTGGTTTGGGTTTTAAGTACTTGTCAAAAAGCATTTGGACTTTTGTAAGTTTGCTATTTATTATTTTGGCTTATTTCCACTGTAGCACTTCTTATTTATGCTTATTTCCTGTTTCTTTATGCTTATTTATGTCTCTTTGTGCTTATGTGTGCCTTTCTAATGCTTGTTAGTCATTGGTGCATGCTTTTTCTTTAAACTGCTTTTTATGTGCTTGAAACTGCTCATTGCTTAATTTCTTGTGTTAAGTGCTTATTTTCTGTTGATACTTGCTTATTTATGCTAAAAGTGTTTATATATTGAACTTTCTTCAAAAACCTAGCCTCATATCTTTGTGATTCAGTGTGAAAAAGTTTTTTTCATTACTTAAGGGGGTGTTTGGGATAACAGCCCATTTGGGTCATTTTGTGTTTTAAAAAAACTTTGGGTCACTTGGCAACTTTAAGCAAGCATTATTGAGTTGATTTCCATCTGTTTTTCATAGCTTTAAGTTTTTAAAAATTGTTTTTAAGTTTTTCTAATGGGTCCCTCAAAACTGTGGTGAAAATTCAGTTCTAACATTGCTTTTTTTGGTAAGAGCTTTGAAAACCTGTTAGTGAGTCATTTTTGTGTCCATTTTGAGTCCTAAATAGAGTAGCAAGTATCCTTTTGGTTTACCTAGTTTCTTTTCAAATCTGTCAATTAGTGTCAAGTTACTTTTGTGTCAAAAATCTTTCTTTTTTTAGCCCTTTTATCAGATAGTTATTTTTGTTTTCAGTTTATGAAATTTTGCACACAAGCTCACTTTGAGCCACTCTAAATCTGTTTTAACTTGACTTTTCTTTTTGAGCTTATTTCCAAGCTTATTCACTAGGTCTGTTTTAGCCCCTTTAAAACTGTTAAATAGTGCCCTGGTGCAAAAGCCCAACTTTTCACCCCTTTTTCTTGCTTTTCTTTCATTAAATCTTTAGTGTTATTTGGCTTTTTAGGAAGCTAATAAGCTGATGTATAAGCCCCTGCAAGCCTTAAGCTTAGGACCCCCTCTAGGTGGCTTATTTTTAAGCTCAAAGTGTGCATTTTGACTGTTTGGCCTGCAAGTTTGGAGCCTTAGCTTATTTTCATTTTTTGTGCTTAATAGCCTGACATCCTTAGCTTATTTTTGATCCTAGTAGCTTATTAGGTTAGGGTATTTAGTTTTTAGAGCTTATTTAGGTTATGCTAGTGCTTATTTGTCCTAAATTAGTAAAACAGATTAGCTTATTTTAGTCTTAGTGTAAAAAAATGCAACCTGCTGTTTTCTTTGCTTATTTTCTGGCTTATTTTAAGTTTTCATAAAAAGTTTCCTTTATTAAAAATGCTTATTTACATGTCCTTTTTAAGTGTATGCAAAAAGATTTTTTAAAAAATGTATTCAAAAAAGGGTGAGGCCAGGACTTGAACCTGCGACCTCCCCCTTTCCAACGCCCCACAAACCCACAACATAACCAACTGTGCTACAATAGCTCATCCAACATTGGACGAAACTATTGTTTATTTAAGCCCACTTAGCCCTTTTATGATTCCAGCACTTTTGCTTAAGAAGCTTATTATAAGTGATTTTCAGTTTTAAGTTTTTCTTAGAACTTTTATAGTTTAATGCATTTTCCCTAAATTTTTCAGAATTTTTCATAATCGTTTGATATTTTTTATCATTTATTTTCTTTTAAACTGTTTTTTAATTATAATAAATTAAATAAAAATCAAAAAAATATTTTTCTTTTTTAGAAAATTTTATTTTATCATTTTGCATCTAGGAAAAATAGAAAAACTTTCGTAGGGTTATTTTTGCAAAATTTCATTTTTTAAAGAACGGGATTCGTTCCCGTTCTCGTTTATCGTGTTTTCTAGCTCAATTTAGCTCCGTTTTCATTCTAGTTTTCTTTAAACTTCCTTTTTAGTCAATTTAAGTCCATTAAAAGTGAAAAAATCAATTTAGGATTAAAATTTTAATAATTAGGTTTTTAAGTCGCGTTTTTACGTCCCCGTTTTAGGTTTTAGCCTAAATTACTTTCGTTTTAGGGTTTATTTTACTTGTGTTTGCATTTTATTTGTAGAAATAGATAATCAAATCATATCTTTGATCATTCAAGCATTGTTCAAACCTCGACTCGATTTTCAAATTCACGCCTCGTCGGGAAGAACGACCCGGGTCCGGTTTTAAACTTTGTGGATAACGAAGTGAGAAACCGATACTTCCGGTAATACTATACTACTATCATTGATATTATCCTATTTGTTATATATTTATATATTTATTTATATTTATATATAGTAAAAAGGACTAATCAATTTTTGGCGCCATTGCCGGGGAGGCCGTGAAACGAATATTTAGTTAAAGTTTGTCGTGTTTGAAGACCCTTCCTCGTGAAGTTATCATTCTCGTTTGTGAATATTTTCTTTTATTTATAAAAATATAAAACACAAAAATATTTTTCATTTTCTTTTATTAGTATTAGTATAAGATAAATAAAAACAAGAAAAAAACCAAAAATATAAAAACATTGTCCATAATAACAAATAAAAGTCATCATCAATATAATGCTTTCAATTGGATGCATTACTATATATAAGTTCCGAACAAAGATTTAAACTTGCCTTTGTGTCCTCTGTGTGAAGACGTCTCACCTTTAATTGAAAACAACAACTATAATAGAGGTTTATAAGGGAGGGTTGTTCGAGGAAACTTACGACCCGAAAGGAGAAGTTTTTAATAGCTTAGCGCTTTCCTATCCTCCGCTCCTTGTTGCGTTTTTCCGTTTAGAGAGCTACCGTGAAACGAGTTGATTATGGGTATAAGTTCGTCTTATCTCATTTTGTTCCGTTAATAAAATATGTTGCTTAAAAAAAACTCAAAAAACCAAAAGTAATCTTCTTTTTCTTCTTATCCATTTAATTCTTTTCTTAACCTCAAATTGTTTAATTTATGGCGTACTCGATAGTCAGGTTTGAATCCCCTTTACGCGATTAAAGCGTGTTCGTTCTTGTGGAAATTTGCACATAAAGACAGTGGTTGGTTCAAAAGGGAGTTTGACGACAGATTTTGTTCCCGTACCCGACTCGTCTCAACGACCCCTTAAAATTGAAAGAATTTGTCTCAATTGTGGAGACCCGGTTCGTGGTCTAAATTGTCGACAATGTGCTTTAATACGAAAGACATTGGAGGAAGTTTTTCAAGATTATTCCAAGCACTTTCGAGTCATCGTGACGATATCTAACTTTTTTATGAAAATCAAGAGCCTTTCGTTGTCAATCCTAGAACCCTGGTTAAAAAAAAATTTCTTCGCAATGGTCCTCCACCATTGATCATTGTTGTACGGGTGTGGGTGATTCGTTAGACGGTATCCTTCTCGTCAATGATGTACTTGTGAAATCTTTGTGGGACAGGTGTCATTATGTTATATTGTCCACCGCAAGTTTCGATATTCTATAACGGAACCATGCAACAATTCAAAACAGTCTAATGAGTTCCCACAGACTTTGCCAAGTGTTCACCCGACATCCTGTTTCGGAGATATCTTTTGTCAACAATGTACTTGTGAGTCTTGTAGGAACGGTGCTCATTATGGCTATATTTGTCCACCGAAAGTTCCGATTATCTCTAATCTGGAACCATGCAACAATCAAACCATTGATGAGCTCCCACAGACTTTGCCAAGTTTTCATCTGACATGCCATTCTGGAGATAAAAATTCATTTACTAATGATTCTAATTTTATGGATGATTCTCCTAACCCACCTCAACAACCCCTGACGTATTCTTATGAGTTTTGTAGGAATGATGCTTATTATGGTCATGATTGTCCACCTCAAGTTCCGTTTATCTATAATCCGGAACCATGTTACAATCAAGACTTTAATTTCCCACAAACTCTATTTAATTTTCAACAACAATATCTTTGTTGTGAAAACTGCGGGGGTCCTCATGAGACTTTTCAATATCATCCGATGAATGAAAATTATTATGAACCAAATTTTTGCTATGATTCTAATTCTTTCGGTTTTGACCAATTTCTACCCTAGCCACTTCCCGTCATTGATCCAACTCCTCTTGAAAAAGGTATGGAAGAATTACGAATTGCCTTTCAAGCTTAGAGTAAACGTATTCGACAAAAGAATAAGGATAAAGAAAAGAAAATTGCGGAAGAGCAAGCAGCTAAAGACCGATATTGGAAGATTCCCATTTGCTACGATGATGACGATGATGAGGAGAGTTCTATTCCCTTGAAAGATATTATTATTTCTAGACTTCCTCCGTGTATTGCAATCACACCCGTTTTATATACCGAGGAACCCGATAACTCTCTAAGTATGGGGACGAGCATCTTAGCACTATTCCGGCAACTGAATCGGACGAAGTAATAAAGTCTAGTGTTGAGGACCTTGTCCCAATCCCAAGTGAGTCTGAGGGTATTCCTGACAAAATGTGTGATGTGCCTTTTCGTGATAATTCTCCGCCTCTTCAATGTGAGGATTTCTCCGATTCTAACGATGATTCTACTTCGACTGATGACGATTCTTTCTCTATTGACAACATCGATTATGTTGAGGCATCACCTCTCGATTCTGAGCTCGTCAGCTTAGAGGTGGTAGAGATTGTTGTCCCGGAAGATGGAGAGCTTGAGGACGATGTTCTTCGTGAAAAATTATTAAATATCAATCTTCTTATTGCTAAGATCGAAGCATTAAAAGATAATCCCACTCCATCTTCCGATTTTGTAACCAAGTCTTCCTCCACATCTCTTAACCTTTTCTTGGAGGAGACTAACACCTTTGATAATTCTTTACCCGAATCTGAAACTTTTTGCTTTAATCTGGAAGAGATTAGTAGTGGCAGTACCACTACTCGTTCTGATTTATCTCTTCCGGATTATGAAGCTTTCTATTCTGATGACGATCATATTAAAGAGAAGAGTAGTGGCAGTACCACTACTCATGCTAATTTTTCTTAATATGATTAGTTCATCTTTGATCTTTCGATCAATCCGTTTCCTCCTGCCGATAGTAGTGACTTTTATCATGAGGAGTTCGCTGATGAACTCACTCACATCATATCTCTTTCGGATCTTGAATGTTTCTATTTTAAGAATGAGCCAACCCTGGGATTCGTGAGAACGTTTCTTCTATGACAAATGCGAATTTACCATTCGAGGATGACCAATCCCCTCTCTTCGCTTATGTTGTATGGATCTTTCTTGCTTTTCTCACGTATCCCGTTGTTCCTCCATATCTTCTTTCCACCGGGAATGAAGATACCATTTTTAACCCCGTCATCTACGTTTATCATTCTTTTATGCCGGATATATCTCATCGGAGTGGAACTTTCATGAAATTCAATGTTTATCCAAACCACATGAATGAAAGTCCGATGGTGATTTTATCTTCCACTTGCTTCCTTATGGACCAATGAATTCGGGAGAGAGTCGAGCTTGTGACTCGATTAACAAAAACAAGGCGCTTCGTGGGTGGCAACCCATGCTTATCCTTATATTATAGTAGTAATGAATAAGTGTTTTGTGTTGTGAGGAGGCTCGCCTCTACCATTTCCATGTTTTGTGTTTTGTGGTTTATTGTCCAGGATTGCTCGGATTTTTGAAGCGTCTCGTGCTCGTGGTTTTGTCCTTCGATCACAAGAGCTTCACATCCTCAGCTTCATTTTGGGAATCCAATATCCAAATCTTATCGACTAACCTTTATCTTTAGCATAATTCATAAACGGATTTAGTATGACGTAGAGACCCTTCTTAAAACATTGAGGACAATGTTCAGTTCTAGTATGGGGGTCTTCGATTTGATTGTGCCTGCAACCGTTGTTTTCACGTAAGCCCGTTTTTACCACCAAAATACCAAAAAAATGAAAAATTTTAAAAATTTTCAAAAACAAAATAAGTGTTTTGTCACAATTTTTGACTTTCCTGCTGGGTAGAATAAGAATAAATTTTGACTCGATCGAGCGTGTTGAGCTCTTAGCTTTATCCCTTAACCTTTATAAACGAAAAATGATATTGTTAATTATGAGTTGGATGCTAAACAAGGATTATTTGGAAATCTTAAGAGCTCATAAGTGTAATTTGTGGTTTTTTCTCCCATAAGCTCCTAACCTGACTAATAATACGTGCTATTTTCAAAAATTAAACTTAAATCAACAAATTTTGATTTGAAGCATTAATTTTTAGTCTTAGTTCAAATTTATACTTAAATTTTCTAAAACGAAATTTTCTCTATATCATGGTAATATTAAGTGTTAAAAAAATGTGTGTTATGTTAATAATATAAACTGTGGGCTGATAAAAGTTTGTTGCATCTTGCCGGCTTACAACCGATGTTGCAGCCTTCTAAATAAAGCACATAGTAATAATAATCCGAGACTGATAAAAGTTTGATGCATATTGCCGGCTCACAACCGATGTTGCAGCCTTCTAAAAGGTCAAGGAAATTATCGAGGTAGAAATAAGTATATTAATGTTAAGTGTGATATATGTGATTTAATAAATATAGGGAAAATCTCTTTTTCTTAAATTTAAATATGCTTTTGAACTAAGACTATTTCATTTTAAGTTGTGGTTCTTCTAAATAAGTTATGTATAAACAGGAAGCCTAAGAATTTTTGAAACCGAAGGTCCGTGAGTCTCGATACTAGTCCTATTGTAAGGTGCAGAAAGCCTGGTACTTAGCTGATTGAATCTGGGGATGTGCCCGAGACAAAATTCGCTAATGGGATGATCCGCCTTCAAACTCATTAATTCCGGTGGAACGTGAATCATAATTTTCATGCAAACTTGAACCCATGGTTTATATTTTTTGTCTTTTAGTGAATTTATTAAAATAATTAAATAATAAAAAAATATTTTATTATTTAAAATAAAAAATCACGTTCTTAAGTAAAATTCTCTAAGTATAAACTTTTTACGAAATTTCGACATGACCGTACGTTCTTACAACGTTTTCCAAGGTTTTTAACCTTTATTTCAAACACTTTTCAAACTTTCGACGCTTTTCCGACAAAATTTCATTCTTTAACGTTTACTAAAACGTTTTTCCCAAAATAACGTTCAATATCACTTAGTGAATACATTTCACTTTCAAAAGTCTGACAAAACTCTTAAAACGACTAAATATCGCTTATTGGGCTTTAAGGCCCAATAAGGGTCCATTATGATTTTTAAACGTCCAAAATACGATCCAAGCCCAAAACCAAGGCCCGTTTATATACATAAGCTCGTACTAATAAGTAGAAAATATTCCGGACCACAATAATCCCTCCTATTAAGCCATGGCTTAAATGGGCTTTGGTATGTGCTTAATTACACATACCTTTTACTTAATATATCGACCCTAAACGACCAAAAATGCACATAAAATGCCATATATATGCTTGTTTTTGTGTTTGTACTGTGCAGGTACTAGATATTCATAAAAGGACGAAAAACGAAGCCAAACCGGACAAAACCAAGCACGGATCTGGAAAGAGCGCGAAAAACCAAAGTCAAAGTCAAAAGTCAACCAAAAAGTCAACCCCGACAAAGTCAAAAGTCAACCCTGACAAAGTCAAAGTCAAGCCGGGGCAGCCCATTAAGCATTTATATGAAGACCAAATGGGCCCAAATCCCTTTAAGATATAAACCGGCCCAAACACCTTTTATATACACAAAAAAGGCCCAATTCCCTTTAACGTTAAAAAGGCCCAAAACCAATGTATAAGCCCAAAAGCATTTAACTGTCGTTAAGCCATAACAACTGTTAAGTCAGTTCATCGTTAGTCCTTAAAAGACTGTACATGCAACATAACAATGCACATTGAGGGACCATTTCTGCCAAGTCCTCAAAACTTACTACACCACAAGGACTTTCGGTGTAATCAAACACTACAACCTAAGGGACCATTCTTGCCTAAACCTCAAACTGTTACACACAGAACCCCAAATCAGTTTTTCCCGCCTATTTCACTATTCACCCGTCACTATCCCCACTTCTCCCCTGCAACATACAAACAAAAACATCACCAACATTACCCCACACCACAAAACCCCGAAAGCCATGTTGGCAATCCCTTGTTTCCCCATTGGTTGAAACTTGAAGGCAAAATCAAGGGTTGTGATTGATTTGCTTGGAGCCAAAAAAAGATTGAAGGCTAGGATTAAAGGCTGGTTTGCTCTTACACTTCAAACAAGCACATCTCAAAGGACTCAAGGACGACTATATATGTGTGTGTTTTTCACACAATAGAGGAGAAGTTTTTAGTTTTAAAGTTTAAGTTTTTAATAGGATAGCTTTTATTGTATTTTTACAGTTTATTTAATTCAAGTATTGTAACGTTTTCAATGATTAATGAAAATTTGAGGTATTAAGCTTATAAAAATTCCGAGTTTCTAATTTGTTGTTTCATTGTTAAGAATGTTTTATAAGCTTTGATAAGCTCTTATTTGAGTTCTACATAATCTGTTTTCATTCATGTTTGTATAAGCACTTAAGAAAATTTTACCAAAAACTAAAAAAAATCACCACTCAAATCTGTCAAAGCTTTTGGATGATAAGCAAATAATGGAAGTGCTTATGGGTGTTGACAACTTCTTTATAAGTTGATCTAGTAGATTAAGCTCATTTGAGCACCTTTAATCCCTGTTTAGAGCAAGGGATCAAGTAAGTTTCATTTTCCAATTTTTAGCTTATTTACTATTAGCTTATTGTCTTTGCTTATCATGTTGCTTATTGTGTGTAAATTGTGCTTATTTAGTCTAGTAATTGCCATTTGAATTCATTTGCATGCTTAAAAGTCTTTTGGTTGAATTTTGATGTCAACCTTCTTATTTTTAGTCTTAAACTGCTATCATTGTTTGCTTATTTTAATTGTTGTTTTCTGTGTTTTAATTACTTAATTGTGCTTATTTAACTTAGTTCTTAATCTGGTTTGTGGTTTCATAGGTTATCTTAGTCTGTTTTAGCTTTAAATTGCAAATTTTGATTTTTAAGGGGTGTTTGGGGTAAGGCTCAAAAATGGGTCAAATGGTGTGTAATCTGTCTGTTGGTTATTAAGGTCAGTTTCATAAGCTCATATTAGTCCTAAGTTGTAGTTTTATTAAGCTAAGATCAAGTATAACTTAGTTTTCAAGTTTTCATAACCAAACTTTCAAGTCTGTGGTAATTTTTTTAGTTTAAGAATGCATTAACTAGGATTTTAAGTTTTGAGGTTTAAGTAGCATGTTTTCAAGTTCAAAATGAGTTTATTTTCAAGTCTAAAATCTAGTATTTAAGTTTCCTTTACTATTTCATTGATTAAAGTATAAATGGGTCAAAACATTTATTGCATACTTGAATGGGTTAGTTGTTAGCCTTTTTCAATAGTCTTTTTAATGGTTCAAATGTATTTCAAAATACATTTTAAATGTTGTTAATTGTAGCTTATAGGACTAGCTTTAAGGGCTTATAAGCCCTTAAGCCATAAGGATCCACTAAGGGGCTTAAAATTAAGCCCAAAAATGCTCTCTTAGGCTGTTAGTTAGCAGTTTTAGCCTTATTTGCTTATTTGCTTTTCCCTATTTATCTCTCTGTCTTATTGGCTTATTTGTGTTCCTTAATGCTTATTTGATATTGCTCATTAACTGTCTTTGCATATTTCATTTTACCTTTTGCTTATTAGTCCTAGAATAATCCCTTAGTTTAAAGCCTCATTGTCCTTTGTTAGTATAGCATTATGTCTGTTTTTAAAAGTGCTTTTCCCAGCTTATTTTTAGATTTCATAAAATGTTCTAGTTATAAAAAATGCTTATTTTAAGGTGCTTATTAAGTTTGTGTAAAAAGAATTAAAAAAGAAAAATGCTTTACAAAAAAGGAAGGCATGGGGGTCGAACCCATGACCTCCCCTTTTGCACACAGTCGTCCCACCGTGCACACACACTAACCACCAGCACCAGTAGGGCTATCTGTTAGCCCTACACACTTCTTTTCTTTTAAACCCTTTTAGCCCAATAAGCCTAACAGCCCTTTTGGGCTTTTTCCCAGCTTATTCCAATAAGCTGGCAACCTTTTCTTATTTTTCCTAGAATCAGCATAAGCCAAAGTACTTTTTGTAATTTTTTCAGATTTTTCTCATTTAGTTTGCTATTTTTAATAATTTAATTTCATTAAAACAGTATTTAATTCATAATAAATAAAATAAAAGTCAAAAAAATATAATTCTTTTTTTTTTAATTTTCTTTTATCATTTAAGACCTAGGAAAATTAGATTTGCATTCGTAGGGTTGAAATTTTAGAATTTCATTTTTTAAAGAACGGGGTTGAATCCCGTTTACGTTTTTCGTGTTTTTAAGCTCAAATCACTTTCGTTTTTGGTCTAGTTTTCTTTATTCTTACATTTTAGTCACTTAGGGTTAATTAAAAGTTAAAAAATCATTTTAGGTTTAAATTTTGATAATTTAGGATTTAAGTCGCGTTTTTACGTTCCCGTTTTCGTTTTTAATTTCGTTTTGCATTCGTTTTTAGTATAGATTGCCTTTTGCTTGCTTTTTCCTGTAGTATTAGAAAAACAATTCCAAATTTGTGATTATTCAAGCATATCTCCCAAACCGATACTCGATTTTCCATTCATGCCTCGTCGGGACACGACCCGGGAGATTTTTGATTTTACTTTGGATAAAAGTAATTTCTTTGAATCTCTTGGAATTCTTATTACTATATTATAATTGAGATTAATCCTTATACTATATTACGTATACGTATTCAGGCGAATCAAATTTTGGCGCCGCTGTCGGGGAGGCCGTGAGACGATTATCGAGTTAAAGTTTGTTGTGCCTTGAAGACCCTTCCTCGTGAAGTTATTTTTTGTTATAAAAATATAAAAATACAAAAATATTTTATTTTCCTCATTTTTTGTTATTCTAATAAAATTATGTTGATATTAAATCTTAAAAAACCCCAAACAACTCTTCTTTTCTTCTTCTTATCCATTAATTCTTTTCTTAACACCCTATATATTGTTTTTTAATTCTTTAATGCGTCACTCGACTTATCGTTTGAATCCCCCTCGTCACATTTAAAGAGTGTTCGGTCTTGTGGATCTTTGTGTGAATAAAGACTGTTAATGTTCGAGCGAGCGTGCGTGCTCCCACACATGGCAATTTGGGTTAATGATTTCTATAAAGCTCCCCATCACCACCACATCCCCACACGTTTTCATCCAACCAACGTCATTGCTTTCATTGTAAAGATGAGTTAGGAGATGGTGAATTTTGTCAACGATGTACTTGCAAGAAGTGTGGAATGGTCTTAGCAAAGGACCTTTGTTTGATTTTGTGCTTTCAAGATAGGAAATAATCCGAATCCGAATTCTTTAAATGATTCTCCAAATATTTCCAAAAATGTTTCACAAAGTCCTCCACCAATCGACCATCATTGTTGTTACGAGTGTGGTGATTCATTAGACGATATCTTTTGTCAACAATGTACTTGTGAGTCTTGTAGGAACGGTACTCATTATGGCTATAATTGTCCACCGAAAGTTCCGATTATCTCTAATCCGAAACCATGCAACAATCAAACCATTGATGAGCTCCCACAAACTTTGCCAAGTTTTCATCCGACATGCCATTCTGGAGATAAAAATTCATTCACTAATGATTCCAATTTTGTGGATGATTCTCCTAACCCACCTCAACAACCCCCGACGTATTCTTATGAGTTTTTTGGGAATGATGCTTATTATGGTCATGATTGTCCACCTCAAGTTCCGTTTATCTATAATCCGGAACCGTGCTACAATCAAGACTTTAATTTCCCACAAACTCCATTTAATTTTCAACAACAATATCTTTGTTGTGAAAACTGCGGGGGTCCTCATGAGACTTTTCAATGTCATCCAATGAATGAAAATTATTATGAACCAAATTTTTGCTATGATTCTAATTCTTTTGGTTTTGACCAATTTCTACCCCAGCCACTTCCCGTCATTGATCCAACTCCTCTTGAAAAAGGTATGGAAGAATTACGAATTGCCTTTCAAGCTTAGAGTAAACGTATTCGACAAAAGAATAAGGATAAAGTCTTGTGGGAATGGTGCTCATTATGGCTATAATTGTCCGCCGAAAGTTCCGATTATCTCCTAACCCGGAACCTGGCAAACAATCAATAACATGATGAGTCCATATAAACTTTGCAATTTTGATCGACATGCTATTCTGGAGATGGAAATTCATTCACTTATGATTCCAACTCGATATTATCAATGATTCTCCTAACGTGTTTAACCCACCTCCACAACCCCTGACGTATTCTTATGAGTTTTGTGGGAACAATGCTTATTATGGTTATGATTGTTCACCTCAAGTTCCGTTTATCTATAATCCAGAACCGTGTTACAATCAAGACTTTAATTTCCCACAAAATTTTCAAAGTTTTCAACAACAATACCTTTGTTGTGAAAATTGTGGGGGTCCTCATGAGACTTTTCAATGTCAACCGATGAATCAAATATTACGAACCTAATCCGTGCTATGATTCTAATTCTTTTGGTTTTGACCAATTTCAACCCCCGCAATATACCGTCAATCATCCTATCTTCAATGCTCAAAATGATCTTCTCAATTCTCAAAATGAACTTATGGAGAAAATGACATCCATATGTGATATGGTTGGTCAATACATGCGAAAGAAGGATGAAGAAAAGTGAATTGCGGAAGAGCAAGCGGCTAAAGCTCGATATTGGAAGATTCCCATTTGCTACGATGATGAAGATGACGAGGAAAGTTCTATTCCTTTGAGAGATATTATTATTTCCGGACTTCCTCCGTGTGTTGCAATCATACCCGTCTTATCAACCGAGGAGCCCGTTGACTCTCTCATAATGGAGGATGAGCATCTTGACACTATTCCGGCAACAGAATCGGACGAAGTAATAAAGTCTAGTGTCGAGAACCTTGTCTAAATCCTAAGTGAGTCCGAGGGTATTCCCGATAATATGTGTGATGTGCCTTTTTGTGACAATTCTCTACCTCTTGACATTTCAAAAGATCAATTTAATTCTCCGATTCTAACGATGATTCCACTTCGATTGATGACGATTCTTTCTCTATTGACGACATCAAGTATGTGAGGAATCCCTCTTGATTCTGAGCTCGTCAGCTTAGAGGTGGTGGAGATTGTTATCCCGGAAGTTAGAGGGATTGATACTGATATTCTTCTAACAATCAAAGACGATATTCTTTGTGAAAAATTGTTGAATGTCAATCTTCTTATTGCTAAGATTGAAGCATTAAAAGATAATCCTATTCCATCTTTCGATTGTGTGACCAAGTCTTCCTCCACATCTCTTAACTTTTTCTTGGAGGAGACTAACACCTTTGATAATTCTTTACCCGAATCTGAAACTTTCTGCTTTAATCTGGAAAAGAAAAGTAGTGGCAATCCCACTTCTTATTTGGATTTATCTCTTCTAGATTATGAAGCATTCTTCCATGACAGTGAACCTGATTCGGGGGATTTCACTATGGATGTGGTGGAAGTTATTTTTGATAATCCAACAAGAGAACCAAGAGTTCATGTGCCTAATGTTTTGCCCACCCATCCCACCCTTCACCTGGATCTGAATTTCATTCTTTCTAGTGATTCTCTCTTCGCTTATGTTGTATGGATCTTTCTTTCTTTTCTCACGTATCCCATTACTCTACTATATCTTCTCTCTTGCGGGAATGAAGATACCATTTTTGACCTCGGCATCTCCGTTTATCATTCTTTTATGCCGAGTGTATGTAATCAGAGTGGAACTTTCATGAAATTCAATGTTTATCCAAACAACTTGAATGAAAGTCCGATGGAGATTTTATCTTCCACTTGCTCCCCCATGGACCAATGAATTCAGGGTCGATTTGGGCTTGTGACTCGGTTAACAAAAACAAGGCGCTTCATGGGTGGCAACCCATGCTTATCCTAGTAGTAGTATTAATAAATAAGTGTGTTGTGAGGAGGCTCGCCTCTTCCTTTCTCGTGTTTTGTATTTTTTGTTGTATGTCCAGGATTGCCCGGATTTTTGAAGCCTCTCGTGCTCGCGGTTTTGTCCTTCGATCACTCGAGCTTCACATATTCATTTGGGAATCCAATATCCTAATCTTATCGACTAACGTTTATCTTTAGCATAATTCATAAATGGCTTTAGTATGACGTAGGTACCCCTTAAAACATTGAGGATAATGTTTCGTTCTAGTATTGGGGGATCTTCGATTTGATTGTACCTGCAGTCGTTGTTTTCACGTAATCCCGTTTTTACCACCAAAAGACCAAAAAAAATGAAAAAATTTAAAAAATTTCAAAAACAAAATAAGTGTTTTGTCACAATTTTGACTTTCCTGCTGGGTAGAATAAGAATAATTTTTGACTCGATCGAGCGTGTTGAGCTCTAGCTTGTTCCTTAACTTTTAGACTAAGCATTCGCGGATCTTTTTATTAAAGATTTTAAATTTGCGAAGAACAAAAAATGATAGAGTTAAGTATGAGTTGGATGCTAAACAAGGATTAGTTGGAAATCTTAAGAGCTCATAAGTGTAGTTTGTGGCTTTTTTCTCCCATAAGCTTCTAACCGGACTAATAATACGTGCTCTCTTCGAAAATTAAACTTAAATCAACAATTTTAGAAATATAGTCGATAACATTTTTGTCTTAGTTCAAATTTATACTTAAATTTTCTAAAAGGAAGTTTTCTCTATATATCGTGTAAAAAAAATAATAAATAAATAAATAAAAAATGATGAGTAATAATTATAAACTGTGGGCTGATAAAAGTTTGCTGCATCTTGCCGGCTCACAACCGATGTTGCAGCCTTTTAAAGAAAGCCCATAGTAAGAATCAATATACGAGACGAAAAAGTTTGATGCATCGGCGGCTCACAACCGATGTTGCAGCCTTCAAAAAGGTCGAGGATTTACATTGTATCATGGTTATATTAATGTTAAGTGTGATATATGTGATTTAATAAATATAGGGAAAATCTCTTTTTCTTAAATTTAAATATGCTTTTGAACTAAGACTATTCCATTTTAAGTTGTGGTTTTTCTAAATAAGCTATGTATAAACGGGAAACCTAAGAGTTTTTGAAACCGAAGGTCCGTGAGTCCCGATACTAGTCTCTGTGGGGTGTCAAAAGCCTGGTCACTTAGCCGCAAGGTTGGGATGTGCCGAGACGAAAGTCGCTACATGGGATGATCTCGCCTTCAAACTCATTATTCTCGGGTGGAACGTGAAGCATAGAAATTTTGCAAAACGTTGATCCATGGTTGAAATTCGAAATGGCACATTCACCTAATATATAATAATTGTCGGGAGTGAAAAGTTTACAAGTTACAAATATGAGTAGTGTTAGCATCGTAACTTATATTTAACGGTGATTTCATTTTAAGCTTGGTTTGGAATAAGTGAAAAGTCGGGAACGATGAATTTATCCTTTTTGGGGCATTTTAGGATTGAAATGTTTCTTGTTCTATGATCCCTAAAAGTTATAAAATAACAAAAGTCAAACGTGTTAGTTAGTTGCTTAAAAAGAAAAATACAAAAAAATAAGGAAAAGGAAAAATACAAAAATATGTATGTGAATAAGTGTTAATATTTAAAAATGGTTAAAACGAGGCTTTTCTAAACTATTGATTCTTTAATTCCCCTCGATGAACACTTAGCTACTTTTCGAGGTAATTAGTCGAGGGGGATTGAGATTCTTGTTTCTAAAGTGTTTACTTATTGCATTGCGTGAGGCACCGACACATAGTTTAGTAGGGGGATTTTGGTATATGCCTAAATACACATACCATTTTTCAATTAAAACGGCCTTAAAGACAAAAAAAGATCCAAAAAATACAGTGTATGGTGTATGTTTTCACTTTATTGTGCAGGGAAAGGTTATCTAGAAAAGGACAAAACGAAGCCAAACGACTCAAAACCAAGCACCGAGAATGAAAAGAGCGTGAAAATGTAAAAGTCACAAAGTCAAAAGTCACCGTAAAGTCAACCCCGACAAAGTCAAGTCAACCGAAGCGAAACGTAGCAAAAACTTATGGGCCAAACCCGACCCTTTTTATTAGGGCCAGTTCGGCCCAATAAGCCATCAAGACCAAGACTTATATAAGCCTTTATCAAATTTGGGCTTATAAAATAAATCTGCCAACTAAATACTTAACTGAGGCCCAAACAACTTAACTACCTGTTAGCCTATAACACCCTTTAAACCTTAACAGTCATTAGTTCAGGGACTACATTTGCAAACACACATATATACCTCAAGGGCTGAAACTGCCAATCCCTCAAAATTATATCACCACAGGGACTATGGTTGCAAAACCACAACACAAGATCAAGGGACATTTCTGTCAACTCCCCCAAACTTTCAACCAGATATCAAAGACACATTTTTTCCACCATTGACACTGTTCATGTGTCACTTTCCTTTGGCCTGCAACCCGACAAATCACAAAACCCAACCAAACCCCACCCCCACATTGGGTCACATCCACGTTGGCAATCCCATATCATTTGATTGGATGATGATTTGAAGACATAATCAATGGCTATGATGAATTGACTTGGTGACCAAGATTATTTGAGGGCTAGGATTGAAGGTGGAATGCTCTCACACAAGTAACACAACTAAAATGGCCAAGAACTCTAAGGACGTCTATATAAGTATGTGTGTTTTCACACAGTAAAAAAGGAGTGTAATTTTAGGAGTAGTGTAGCTTTAGTTTAAATTTACTTTTAAAGTTTTTATGTTTATGTCATTTAAAAATTTTGTCTTTTACATTTAAGTTCTTGTAATCTTTTTAAGTTTATGAAAAGTTAAAAGTTTGAAGTTTTATGCAAATTTGTTCTTAAGTTCTTTAATATTGTTCACAAGTTACTTCTATAAGCTTTTATAAGCTTATAAGATCTGTTTTAACTCTTTCAAAACCCCTTTCAAAAGGTTTTGTGAAGTTACTGTTCCATTAAAAGAAAATTGGAAATTTTGAGCTTTTGGATGATAAGCAAATAATAGAAGTGCTTATGGGTGTTGACAGCTTATTTATAAGATGAGCTAGTAGATTAAGCTCATTTGAGAACCTTTAATCCCTGTTTAGAGCAAGGGATCAAGAAAGTTCCATTTTCTAATTTTTAGCTTATTTACTGTTAGCTTATTATGTTGTTTATTGTGTGTAAATTGTGCTTATTTAGTCTAGTAATTGCCATTTGAATTCATTTGCATGCTTAAAAGTCTTTTGGTTGAATTTTGATGTCAACCTACTTATTTTTAGTCTTAAACTGCTATCATTGTTTGCTTATTTTAATTGCTGTTTTTTGTGTTTTAATTACTTAATTGTGCTTATTTAACTTAGTTCTTAATCTGGTTTGTGGTTTCATAGGTTATCTTAGTCTGTTTTAGCTTTAAATTGCAAATTTTGATTTTTAAGGGGTGTTTGGGGTAAGGCTCAAAAATGGGTCAAATGGTGTGTAATCTGTCTGTTGGTTATTAAGGTCAGTTTCATAAGCTCATATTAGTCCTAAGTTGTAGTTTTATTAAGCTAAGATCAAGTATAACTTAGTTTTCAAGTTTTCATAACCAAACTTTCAAGTCTGTGGTAATTTTTTTAGTTTAAGAATGCATTAACTAGGATTTTAAGTTTTGAGGTTTAAGTAGCATGTTTTCAAGTTCAAAATGAGTTTATTTTCAAGTCTAAAATCTGGTATTTAAGTTTCCTTTACTATTTCATTGATTAAAGCACAAATGGGTCAAAACAGTTATTGCATACTTGAATGGGTTAGTTGTTAGCCTTTTTCATTAGTCTTTTTAATGGTTCAAATGTATTTTAAAATACTTTTTAAATGTTGTTAATTGTAGCTTATAGGACTAGCTTTAAGGGCATATAAGCCCTTAAGCCTTAAGGATCCACTATGAGGCTTAAAATTATGCCCAAAAGTGCCCCCTTAGGCTGTTAGTTAGCAGTTTTAGCCTTATTTGCTTATTTGCTTTTCCCTATTTATCTGTCTGTCTTATTGGCTTATTTGTGTTCCTTAATGCTTATTTGATATTGCTCATTAACTGTCTTTGCTTATTTCCTTTTACCTTTTGCTTATTAGTCCTAGAATAAGCCCTTAGTTTAAAGCCTCATTGTCCTTTGTTAGTATAGCATTCTGTCTATTTTTAAAAGTGCTTTTCCCAGCTTAATTTTAGATTTCATAAAATGTTCTAGTTATAAAAAAAATGCTTATTTTAAGGTGCTTATTAAGTTTGTGTAAAAAGAATTAAAAATAAAAATGTTTTACAAAAAGGGAAGGCTTGGGGATCGAACCCATGACCTCCCCTTTTGCACACAGTCGTCCCACCTTGCACACACACTAACCACCAGCACCAGTAGGGCTATCTGTTAGTGGTATGTGCTTAAATACACATACCCTTTTCCATTAAAACCGGACTTATATGATAAAAAAACGTACCAAAAATACCTTGTATGTGTATGTTTTCATCTTTATTGTGCAGGAAATGGATATCTGAGAAAAGGACAAAAAATCAAGCAAAAACAGACAAAACCGAGCACAGAATGGAAATGCTTGGAAAAGACAAAGTCAAATCGAAGCCAAAGTCAAGGACCAAAAAGTCAAAGTCAAAGGTCAAACCCGAAGCCATAAACGAAGAAATGTTAAATGGGCCCACCCGTACCCATCTAATGGGTCGGGTCAGCCCATTTACACATTATAAGAAGACCTTAAAGCCCAAGTTAATTAAAAAGGCCCATAAATCCTTTTTGCTATACATAGCCCAATCTGCCAAAACCACTAAACTGAGCCCATATCCCTTTTAAACATTGCGTGGCCCAAATCCTATGTATTGGCCCATTTCACATAACTGATGTTAGCCATAACAAGCCTTAGCCCTAAATTTCGTTAAGTCTTATATCCCATAAGGACTTAACTTGCAATGACATTTATCACATTAAGGGACCAAACTTGGCAAATCCCCCAAATGTTTAACCCCACAAGGACTTAATGTGCAAACCAATTTATAACCCTGAGGGACCAAACTTGCCTAGTCTCAAAACCTTTAATACACCACAAGGGACTTTCGGTGTAATGAAACAACACACGTTGAGGGGCTTAACCTGTCCAAACCCCAAACTTGTACCCTGTTAACCCTTATACCATTTTTCCCGCCAAGCTCAAACCCCAACACTGTTCATGTGTCGTTTTCCTTCAAACCTGCAACAAAAATACAAAACCATCACACTCTCAGCCTCACCCCACCCCACATAGCCTCTTGCCACTGTGGCAATCCCCCAATATTTCATTGGTTAAGGAAAAATGACAAGAAATTAAGGGTTGAGATCGTTTAGATTGGGCTCCAAGCAAGATAGATGGCCAACATTGATTTTGGGTTTCTCTCACACAACAAAAACACCAGCTAAATCTCTCAGCAAAGAAGCACAAGAAGAGAGAGAGAAGACATTAGCCGGCTTTATAAATAGGGTTCATTTGTAAGCCATATGGCATCTAGCTTAATTTAGTCAATAGTTTTCAGCTTATTTTAGTATAACTTAGCTTATTGTACTCTCTTTTTAAATCTTGTAATGTTTTTTAGTTAATGAAATTTGAAGTTAGTTTTTAAATCTGTTTAAGTTTATTTATGTTTAAAAGTTTTTCACAAGCCTTTATAAGCTCTTAATTAAACTTATAAGTAACTGTTTTCATTAAATACTAAGAACTTAAGAAAAATTTATAAAAAACCAAAAAAGAATCACCCCCAAAATCTCACAGCTTAATTATTGGATGATAAGCCAAAAAGGGACGGGCTTATAGACTCTTACTAGCTTGTCTTTGACAAGCTAGAGCTTGTAGATTGCTTAGTTTGCCCTATTTTGAGCAAGGGCTTGGTAAGTTTTCTTATTTTTTTCATTTTTCCATTTTTGCTTATTATCACTATTCATCAGCTTATTTTGTGTTTATTCCTGCTTTTTACTGCTTATTTATGATAATCATGCTTATTTGTCTTAGTTTTATGCTTATATGTTATTTTGTATGCTTTTTTCCTTAAAACTGCCAAATTTGCCTTGTAAATTGCTTATTGCTATATTACTTATTTTAGTGCTTATTGTTATGCTCTTTGTGCTTATTTTGCTCAATCTTTGTTTGCTTTTATTCTGTCTTGCCTTATTTTTGCTTAAATCTCCTTTTACCAGTCCAAAATTAGTTTTCAAAATGATAAAGGGATGTTTGGCATAGTAGGCCAAAGTGGGTTATTTTGGGTTAAAAACCCTTGGGTCACCTTAGCCATCTTTGGTAAGCTTCTTTTAATTGTTTTAAGTCATTTTCAAAAAAGTTTTTAAGTCTTTTAGTTATATTTTAAGTTTTCTTTAAGTTTTCTTAAAACTGTTGGTTCCAAGAACAGTTTTATGAGCTTATTTGATTAAGCAGTTAAAACCAGCTTAGGAGTGTTGTTTTTTGTGTCTTTTTAGTGTCTAAACTAAGTGGTATAAGTGTCTTTTATTTTACCTTTGTTGTTGCAAAAATAATTGTCATTTCTATCATGTATTTTTCAAGTGTAAAAACTGCCTTCTTCATTATCAAATCTCAGATAGTTAAGTGTGTTTTTAGACTTTGAAAATTTGAGCATAAGCTCTTCTTAAGCTTATCTCCATCTGTTTAAACTTTATTTTCAATTTCAAGCTCATTTTGTGGCTTATTTTAAGGTCTGCTTATTGTTCCTTTTTCCTTAAGAAATCAAAATCAGCAAGTGTTGATTGTGGACAGCCCATTTGACAATCCTTTTTCTTGCCTTATTTTTGTTTCAATTTGCTTAACTTTTGCTGATTTGAAAAGCCCTTTAGATAGGCTTTAAGACCTTACAAGCTATTAAGCCAAAGGACTCCTCTGGGTGCTTAAAAACAAGCCCCAAAAGTTGGCCCTTGACCTGTTGTGTATGCAGTTTGTGGTTAAGTGCTTATTGCTTCTTTTGAGCTTAACTGTCTGTTTCATTAGCTTAACTTTGCTTACATTTGCGTATTAGATATAGACTCCATTTATCTTTGCTTATTTTACTTTTGTCTTTGCTTAAGTTTGCTTAAATTGCCATAGCAGTTAGCTTAGGATTAGGATTTAGTTAAAATAGAGTAGTCTGCCATTTTAGTGCTTAATTTCTCAGCTTATTTTTGATTTCTAAAATTTTTGTCTTTTTAAAAGTTGCTTATATTTATCTGTTTTACAAGTTTAAAAAAAGAAAAAAAAATAAATTGCAAAAAGGAGAAGCCTAGGATCGAACCCTAGACCTCTCCCTTTACACACATACACACTTAACGTCCCACACACTAACCATCATGCTACAATAGCTCATCCATTAGAGTTTGCACACATTAATCTTTTATACTTGTTTTTACCTTTTTGCTTATCAGCCTTAAAAGGCTTATTTCTGGCTTATCCAATATGCCAATTTCAGCCAATTCATTTTTCCTAAGTTCAGCATACTTTAAACTACTTTATGTATTTTTTTCATATTTTTCAAAAATCATTTACTATTTTTTATCATTTAATTTCTTTTAAACTGTTTTTTAATTATTAAAAAATAAATAAAAATCAAAAATATATAATTCTTTTTTTTATTTAGTTTTTTTAAGTCGTGTTTTTACGTTCCCGTCTTGTTTTAGGTTTAATTCATTAATAGCTTTCGTTTTTAGGTTTTCTTTATTTTACTTTGCTTATTATTATTAGAAATAGAAAACCAATCAAAATCTTTGTCATTCAAACATCAAATATCAAACCGACTCTTGACTTTCCAATTCACTCCTCGTTGGGGATAAACGACCCGGGAATCATATACTACTCGGATTTTATTGATTTCTTTCTTTTAAAATTTTCAAGGGATACTTGATTTGTTTTTTGTGGGTTTATATAAGTAGTAATATTATTTATATATATTATTATTTATTATTATACCTACTAAAAGAATTTCAATCAATTTTTGGCGCCGTTGCCGGGGAGGAGTGTAAGCGTTTGTCGTTTCTCGTTTGACAATTAGTGCTTTGAAGATCCTTCCTTGTGGAGTTATTTTCTTTATAAAAATACAAAAATACGAAAATATTTTTCATTTTCTTTTATTAGTATATTTATATATATAAAAACCAAAAAAATCAAGAAAAATCAAAAATATAAAAAAATTGTCCTTAATTATCAATAAAAATCATCAAGTTGGTAAAAGAACACCAACATATAATACTTTCAACTGAAGTATTATCCATTAATAAGTTCTCAAACCAAAGATTCAAAAACTTGCCTTTTGTGTCACTTGCGAGGTACGACTCATCTTTAAAAGATAAACAAACTATCCCTTTGTGCGTTTTTCTTTTAGAGAGTTACCGTGAAGCTTGTTGATTATTAGGTTTAAGTTGTCTTATCTCGTTGTCCGTTAATTAAAATAGATCTTTGAAAAAATTGTGAAAAGCCAAAAAAATTAGTGTAAATTTTCTTTTTATATTTTAGTGCATGCGCACTCGATCTTAATCCCGTAATCAAAACCGTCCCCAACAACAAGCCCCACCGGCTTTTGTTGAACCTTTTAATCTTGAAGAACCTATTGATAATCAAGCTCATCCCGTAGTTAACATGGCCGCTAATGGAGCCGGTGGTGTCGGACCACCTCCCGCCGGAGGAGGTGGTTTACCAGTTCCCGACCTCCGAACTATAAAGGAGTTGTACCAACCATCTTTGAATGGTCGGGGTGGACCAATTGCCCCGATTGCAATTCAAGCAACCAACTTTAGACTTAATAATGAAATGATTCAACAAGTTCGAAATTCGTGTCCATTTCGTGGACCAGGTGATGATGCCAATAAGCATCTCGACAAATTTTTGCATGTCACCCAAAGCATGAAAGTGAATGGGGTCTCTGATGACGCCCTTCGTCTTCATCTCTTCCCTTACTCCTTGCAAGGTCGTGTCGCCGAATGGTTTGATCGTTTGCCAAGGAATTCTATCACCTCTTTTGACCAAATGGCAAAAATATTTCTCGAAAAATACTTCCCATCCTCTGTGGTGACCAAGTTGAGAAATGATATCACCAATTTCAATCAAGAACCCGATGAGTCGCTATTCGAAGCATGGGAACGTTATAAGCTTGCAAAAACCCTTCTTTCTTTCTTTTTTATATCCGTGACCATAGCACCCCCTTTTTGCGTTCTCGTTTCAAAAAAATCATTTTACGACGATCAAATTGTACAACACTATACATCTATGCATCAATATAAACCCAAAGACAAACGAAAATTAAATTTGAAACTTAAAAAAAAAATCTTCAAAAATGTTGATTTCGACACGAACGGGACTACCCAAATGTTGTTTAAATGAATACCCAAATACTCGTATCAACCCGAAATATCACGTTCTTGATCAAAGTTAGAAAATCTATGGTGGTTTGTGGTGGTTGGTGGTGGACGAACACACACACAGACTTATGAGAGTGTGTTTTATTTTGAATACTAAAATGAGAGAATGAATGGGATGTTGGTTGTAAATGGAATATATGTGTACAAGTGGGGGGAACAAATTTTAGCTAAAATTTGGGGCATCCATTGATCCTTAGGATAACTTGAACCGGCCCAAAGTTATCCCCAAATGGCGGTTTGAGTGTGTCGGTTTGTGTCGGGATTCTCTTTTAAAGCTCATAATAAACATAATCGTAAATTTTTCCCCAACGTTTAATTAGTATTTTTATTCACCTTGGAAAATACTTTTCCATTTACTAGAGTATTTACACGACATTCATATCTTCACTTTAAATCCTTTCAAAACTCATTTGGACATTAACGGACGTGTCGGGACTCGTTTTTTAGCATTTTCTCAAAATTCACGTGCTAATTTCCCCTTCTTGCCAAAGCGTACCACACCTTTCCAAGGCGATACTTTGAGCAAGACATAGTCACCTACACTAAATTCTAGTCAGAGATTCCTCCTCTTATCAGCTTAATTTTTCTGACGATTGACGATCCCGCGCAGCCTTAAGTCTATATATAATCTGCGAGATCTTCTCAGTGGTTTCTTGCACTAACTCAGGTCCTATCAAATGACCTTCTCTAATCTCAGCCCACATAATTAGCGAACGACACTTCCTACCATACAATGCCTCAAACGGAGCACATCTCACACTAGAATGGTAAGTATTGTTATATGAAAACTCAACCAACGAAAGATGAACATCCCAACTTCCCCTGAAGTCTACGGCGCACTCTCTAAGCATGTCTTCCAAGGTCTAAATAGTATGCTCACTCTGACCATCGGTCTGAGGGTGGTAAGCCGTACTCATGTCTAAATGAGTTCCTAATGCCACTTGCATTGACTGCTAAAACCTTGACGTGAACCGACTATCACGATCAGATATGATCGAGATTGGTACACCATGTCTAGCAACTATCTCATTCAAATACAATCTAGCCAATATATCCATCTTATAGTCCTCACGCATAGGTAGAAAATGAGCAGACTTAGTCAACCGGTCCATAATAACCCAGATTGTGCCATGCCCACGACTAGTCCTAGGCAACTTAGTAACAAAATCCATAGTTATTCCTTCCTATTTCCATTCAGGAAGTCAAACACTTACTAACATACACATCTCTGTCCTTTTTCATACCCGACCACCAATACCTATCTCTAAGGCCATAATATGTTGATCCCTTTTGGACAGATCTTTGATTAGCTTGTTAAAGCTTTAGTTATTTTAGATAGATCTAAAACAACTAAGATAGAAACCTTGTAGAATATATAAAGACTATGCGGAATCTAATCTTTATATACTAGAAGAACAATAAAGCAATGTAATAGTGACACAAGTTCTTTCTCTCAACTCACAATATATTGAACGATTCACAAAACAACTATATGTTTTACCTAATAGCTATGACTTTTCTATCTTGGATGTGTATCTCTAACTATGCCGTAGGGTTCCTTTTATACACAAAGGAGAACATTAATAGGCTTACAAAACACGTTAAGTGATCATGCATATCTATTCCTAATATATCTCATGCATATCACATAAGCAGTACTAACATCATATACTAACAATACTAATATACTAACTAGCAGTACTAATGAACTACCATTTAGTACTGGCAGTACTAACTATAACTAACAGTACTAACTATTACAACTAACAGTACTAATGACTTAGTTTATATTCTTCAATCTTCAATAGCAGCACAAATCTTCAATAAGCAGTACTAAGTCCTTTCAGCAGTATAAACATGTTGAAGCCCTTAATTCCCAACATAATACATCTTATCAGCTCCTGGGTGTACAGAGTACTTTGACTTATGGGCTTCGTCCATTATCAGGGTTCTCACATCACCCTTCAAAGGAACCCATATTCGATCCAGGTAATACAATGCTCCATTATCCCTAAGTTCAATCATCTCATCTATTCCTCTCTGCAATCCTGCATGTTAGTGCAAATATTATGATATTTAATCTATACGATTTCTTTATGTTTTGGTGATGACAAATATGTGACTTGTAATACATAACGTAAAGTGCGCAAGTTACTCGTAATCACAAATCATCAATGCATACATGCATCTACATCTCTCGACGTCTCAAGTCTACATCAACACCGACATTTGTTTGCACCCGACGTAAATCACGTAAGGTATGTACAAACAACATTAAACTTGTAGGATGATCAAAGAAATAAGTTTTTGTCTTAAACTTTATATTTTTATAAATATACCAAAAATATTTCTCAAAAATTATTTAGACAAATTATTTTTAAATTATAAAGAAATGTTTTATTTGGTAATTAATTTGAATTTCAAAATCTGGTTCTTTTCCCCCCAAAACATGTTTAACTTTTACCAGACAAGTTTGTCACCACAAAAAGACAAAAATGGGAGCGTCTGTCGGGGCGGTCCCTTAAATAGGCCGGCGGCCCCTTAATTGTCCGGCGGCCCCCTAATATATCTGGGACCGCCGTTGACAGACTGGCAGTTTTCAGCTCCTATAAATAGTGGGTCACCTCCAACCATTTACACACTTCTTTTGCATGATTTTTTCAGTACTTTCTCTCTCTAGATCTCACTAAATATTTCTAAACTCTTTGATCATTTAACTTGTTTAATCTTGTTTAAATGTGATCCAATCTTCCATCATTTCCTTCCTTCCTCAAGTGCAAGAGAAGAACTTCGGTCATCATCAAGATCTGAAGTTATGTAGTCTTGTTAGTCCATTTGTAACACTTGTTACATATAGATCGAGTCCATATCTTTATTATGTGTAAGTGGTGTAGGCTCTGATAGGGTATAAAATATCCGGAAGAGTGTTGATGGTGTGTCGGTTAGTATTTCGGTCCTCAAAATACAAGTATGGGTGGTAGATTAGTTCTAGCTAAGATTAGGACTCGACATTTAGCTTAGTGTCGGAAAATAATGTAAGCGACGCAATGTTTATGTGATAGCAATAAAACACAAGGGTTTGTTGGTTGGGCATTAAAACATAATGGGTTTGGTTGTACACAAAGAAGGACTCGACATCTAGCTTAGTGTCTAGAAATAAATGTAAGCATTTGGTATAAGTTTTCTCCGCCGAAAAGGAGTTTGTTGATTGTGAAGTAACTCTCTTTTTTTATTGAGTTGGATACTCTGGGAGTGAGTTGGGCGAAGAGGATGCTTCGTGAACCGAACCACTTAATTAATCGTGTCGGTTTGATTTCCTTTTACTTATTCTTTGTGCCTTTTATTTAAATTTATCGCTTTACTTTATCTTTGCATGTGTTCATGCATTGTGGGGTTAGTTACTATATTGTTTTAATTGTGATGTGCAATACTTCGAGTTTTTTATTTTGGTTGAGGCTTGTTTGTTAATCTATGCGTTTTGGTTGTATATCTATTATCAAACATTCTCATATTGCGTATACTTGATTGGCGGATTTGATTATCAAACAGATTTAAAGTTTAAAAGGAAAACCGTATTCCCCCCCCCCCCCCTCTACGGTTTCCATTATTAGTATCCAGGAGCCACGTCGCCCTTAGTTTCAAAACAAATGTTTTTAAAATAGAATTACAATCCATGTATCAAACTTACCCATGAAGGGGGGACCTAAATATGAAAAGTGTTTTGTTGTTTGAATTGTACTTGTTTTGTTATTAAATATACTTTGTATACTAGCTTGTAGGGAAATTTTTCTCAAAAGAACTTGGAAGTGTCAACTTATGGTTGTCTAAGTCGTAAGAGTAGAAATGATGTCTAAAACACGAATATTGTGTTGGAACAACTTTTTAAAGTCCTATGTTCTACAGTTAAGTTATAAAATAATTTTGAACAAAAAAACGTGTTTTTGTGTCTCTGGTGGCGGTCCCATAATTGTTTGGGCGGCCCCCTAATATATTTGGGGCCGTCACCTTTTTAGATAATTGAGTCTAGTTTCGATAATTGAGTCCATAGAAGTCGTGTCACCCGCCATGTTTTTAGATAATTGAGTCTAGTTTCATTTAAAAATACTTCCAAGTCATTTTAACAAACTAAAGTTAGTCAGAAATACAAAATACTACATAGTGGTCAAAATTGTATGTTTCGTTTTGACGTAAAACTTGAAGCTTATCTTTTCCTTCAAGTCATGCATTCCTAGTCAATGTATCTTTGAAAAATGGTGTATTTATCTTTTCAAAACATTCATCTTGATAAATTTTTGAAATGGGGAGAAAACTACTTTATTTTCAAATCAAACCAAGCTAAGTATACATCGTTATATCTAATACATAAAACAACGACGAACATCCTTATGTGTATGCTAGATGATTATGTGTATTTACATTTGTATCAACTTGGTTAATAGATATTAACTAGTAATCATTACTATTTGTAATTGAGCTAATTATATATCTAAACACATGTGTCATGTATGCTATTTGTATGTTACTAGTTTTCGGATTATGCCTAATAGGAATTACGCTTGATTTCTTGCGTTAAGTTGTAAAATTGTTTGTGCATTGCATATAGGCATAGATCACTATATTTACAAGTGTTACATAAACATCTTGTAGATCATTTTGAGTGTAGTAACCCACTTCGGAATGAGAGTTTAATAGTTTGTCAAGTGTGTAGAAAAATTATGTCCTAAGATCATATGTTAAAACCCATCATTAAAATATTTCCAACATATTATCTCTCTTCTAACAAAATGTCTAAATATTTTCATCATCTTGCGTTGTTTGACCTCGGGCTGGTTAAACAAAATAAAAGATTGTATTAATACATTGTAATTAAGTAAAAGAAAATATATTTTATAAACTTTGCTTGTGCTTGCATTGTTCTAACACACACACACATAATTATATTCTTTTTATAAACGTATAGTATTCTACAAAAGATGTGTGTTGTATAAAAATGGTTAGGAAAATCATTTATATACTCATAAAACGTCAAAAACTATGCATACTATACATATCAACAAATAGTTTTTCGCACAAGCAAAATATATGATAATCTTAAAGTAAGAAATTAACTTATCATTATTCATCAACCTCACCTTACAACTAGTCTTAAGATTAGTGGAACACACTATGAAAATCTTTATTTGTTAAAAGAGTATTCGTGAGGGTCAAGAAAAATTTCAAATATATATCAACTCATTATTCAAACTATGATTGATGTTATTATCGAATCTAATTGACAAGTTTTCGAGTATGGACAAGAAATCAAATTCTTATTTGTCTAGCTTTAAGATTATATCAAAATATAACAAGAAGATATTATCTTAAACCTACATACTCAATCACACTCGATTGATATGAAAATAACGACATCCCTTTTCAAGATGATAAGAATATGCATCGGATCATAACTCACACTTGTGTAAATGATGTCAATTGAGTCTACTTGTCCAATAGTTGTGTTACAAATATTTAACAAATATATGCATAAAATACACAATGAAGTAGGATTGGCGACATGAATGTTTCATCCAAAATATTCAAGTAATTTACCTTGCAATGCATTTGGTAAAATCGTCATCTCCGAAAAGCCAAACATGAGTAAATGAACAACACATGTAACTTTGCTCAAACTATTCAAAAGCACAACTCAAAAACATAATTCTCTTCTCATCAAAACTCTCTCTTACTTTACCAAATAAGCATAATATTTCTTCTTCACCAAATGAGAAACCTTTAACCATCTAATGTTAGGACTAGGAATAATTGAACATATTCCTCAAACCAATATCATGCTTTCTTTCAATAAGTGATCGTAAGAGGATTTCGAATATGAAGATGATTATTATTCAAACGATAATTAATCTCACTATTTAATCCAATTACAAATTTGGAATATGAACATGAAATCGAGATTAGGATTTATCTAGATCATAGAAATATCAATCAAATGACCATAGATATTTTCCCGTGTCTACATGTTTAACCATCCTTGGTTATTACATGAAATCACAAAGTCGATTGCAAGACAACAAGATTAGTCATCAAATTGCAATTCACACTTGCAATGAAGATGTTTCATTGAGTCTAAAATGTTCAAATGTTGTGTTGTTAGCTATGGTTAAATTATACATGCTAAACTTAACACACTCTAAATAGGATTGATGACTTATGGATTTCCATCGAGAAACTCATAAATACTCCAACTTGACAAGCAAGTCTCGGATGTCATTTCTGAAAACTCTAACCAAGAACCCTTATAACTTATATAAGTTTCTCTTAATAACCTAATATCAACACCATCTCCCAAATAATGGAAAAATGATTCTTGCCTAAAATTGGCACATCCACGGATCGATGGATCCTTTGTTCTAAATTTATCTTCGGTTTAGGTAAATCCGCCCTATGGCATTAGATTTAAACATCTTCCTCTTTTCAATCTCTTGCTTAAAAGTCTAACATAGATGTAACTAAACTTTAGTTAATCATCATTATTTCTACAAAGAAACAAACACAAGATCTATTGAGGTAAATAACCTTAATTGGATTTCTTTCATAAAAGAAATGCAAAGGTGCATTCTTTGAACACTATAATTATAGAACATTACACACTATCACTCTTAAGCATACTCCTAGGACCTAGATGACTCATTCTTTCTTATAGCTATAACAAATTGCTTGCTCTCTCATTCAACCTTACAATTCCACACATCTTGATTAGAATTATGTGAACCGAAATTAAAGTACGTTAGTTGAGTCATAGTAGGCCTTGTATGAAAAAGACAATACAAATTTTATCTTTGCTACACTTCATTAGGCAAATATAGGAATTCTATTTTGTCTAACATGAGAATGACTACTGGAGAATCTATTGCACTAGAAATTTAATTTGACCTAACGGTTGAATTGCTTCCAAGAGTGAAGTTGGGTTCGTGGTATAACCCATAAAAATGGCCGTGTTTAGCCTAAATTGAGCACCACTAGTGATAGTCTTATATTCATTCTCTAATTTGATTAAACGGCTCTTCTTAAATATGCCTAATGATAGTCTACATCGATAGACATTGTATTTCATTAGGAGTGCACACTAAGCAAGTAAAAATTAGGTTTCCCCTTGGTCAATTTAGACAACATGCATTTCACATATGTGCTTTGAAATTTCAAGATGATAAAGTGCTCCCATGTAATGCAATTATATCCTTTCATGTTTATCTTAATGCTCAACGTTTATTTGCTTAGCTATTAAATGAATTTTTGTTGTAAAAGTGTTTGCCTTTTTTTAGAAATTTAGATAAAATATCTCTTTGTTTATCTAAATAACACATGATCTTACTACACAAGATTCTACAAAATGATGAATGAAATGATCAGAAACAATTTGACAGTTGCAACGATGGCAACTCATAGTTCAAATTTCTTCAACAACTCAAACAGATTGGTCTAATTTGTTAGAATTGTGAAGCACAACACAAGTTGGATGACAGTTTAATACCATAAGCTCTTTGACATTCTGAAAACAATACCAAAAGGAAAGTTAATGAACTCCGTGCTGAGAGATGGCCAAGAATGCTAACCCCATCTAGAACTTGTTGCTACTGCCACAAACACTTCATGCTTCCTTATTATCAAACATCTAAACCTCAAAAATGTATGCACCAACATCAGAGCTTCACCTTTCAACAGAACTCATGCTAAACTTACCAAGATACAAAGGCAAAGAGTAGCCAAACCAATCACACCACCATCTCAGACAGTCTCTGAAGATGAACTAGTGATCTTGAACAAGCTCAGAGGATAAAGACATGCAGAAAAATTTAGCTCTCATTGCAAAAGTACTTCAAGAAACTTTACAAAACATTCCAACAACAACCTCAGTACTTCTCCCAAACACTAGAAAAAAGAATGATGGACTACTAATCAAGGTACAAGAATGACAATCAGACTGGACAGTTTGGGAATCAGAGGGCAATACATGTTGTTGGGGCTAGGGAAACTGTCGGTGGTTCCAGTAGTGCAAACCTAGTCTGGACTTCAGTGTTTCAACTGCAAGGAATTTGGTCATTTTGCTAAGGAATGCAGAAAACCAAAAAGGGTTAAAGACTCCACGTATCACAAGGAAAAAGATGTTGACTGTTGGTAACAAGTGAGAAAGGTGTTCAACTATAATGCTGAGAAATCTGACTGGCTAGTAGACACGGATGAAGAGATTGATGAACAAGAGTTGGAAGCACATTACAGTTATATGGCAAAGATTCAGGAGGTTCCTAATGCTGACTATGGCACTGACTGCTAGCTTTTAGTACAGGTTCAATCCGATACAAAACGATATAGTGTTTGCCAATGGGAAAATAAAAACATTTTGAACAATCTGAATCCATTACTTAACACATGTGCCGTGGAAAAAATGGTGAAGTAATGTCACTCTCGACTCACGGGTTATGTGTGATAAGGTATATTCTGATGACCAAAATGATGTAGAATGTGATGATGAGTGTGTTGCACTTGCTAATTTAATTGCTAATTTAAAACTTGATGTCGATGAAAATAAAAAGATTCAAAAGCAATTAAAGAAAGCAAATGCAACATTGACTCAAGAGTTAACTGAGTGCATAATCTATTCTTGCGGAAAACTAGTAGAACTTCTAGGAGGAATCTCAATACGTATGTGGGGATAGTTGCTTAGTATTGGGCCCCCACCTCTCAAAATAAACAGACTGAGTGTGAGTGGTTCAAGGCCTTTAATGATCATATAGTTGACTATGACAAACTGAACATAAGTTAAATGAAGACTCTAGGACTTTTTGCTCAAAAAGAATTGACATTAACAAGGTTTAAAAGTGAAAGCCTATGAAATTTTCTGTTGTCAAAGATGAAACCATGATGTGTTTGTCATATAGACGTCTTTTATCCCAAATCACATTACGAAGGTCTTGTCAAGGAGAAATCAAGGTATAAGCGATTTAAAGCCTTAAGGAAGAATAAAGATATTGACAAAATGAATTTCATTGGAAACCAAGTTAAAGTTTTTGAATGAAAATATTGTTTATAACGGAGTCATAATCAATCCCTACCATTCATTTGTTAGCACCCAAATGACATACATTTATGGAAGACCTGCTTTGCCAATCCTAGGTACCTCAAACAAGGCTTAAAATGAAGATAACATGTTTGTTTTGCGAATTACCACATGACCAATCTGACCTGCAAACAGAATCGTCCCAGATAGGGAAGAGACTCAGACTCTTGAAGAAGTGGAGTTCTATGATCAATAGTGAATTAAAGATTAGTGAAACCTTTTGCCTACACAAAGTTTAAATTGTTTTATGATATTTTTAAAACACCAACACAGCATTATGAATTTCAGTTAGCACAGGCAATAAAATTAGAATAGGAAAAGATGTAGAGAAAAATCATTTGTGGAAAACAAAGACAAATATTTGTAAGAAACATTGATTTCTTAACTGTGTCTACAATCAATAAGCAAAAGTGTCATAGCATATTAATGTCACGGACTGATAACATTTATCATCTGAAAGAATTTTGTCGATCAAGCTGCGGTTAAAACATTCAATCGACCTTCTTCTTCTTCGTAAACCAATGCGCAAGATATTGGAAATCCTAGTTTAAGAACATGTTTTGTTGCCCCTTGCCCTAAGGAATCTGAAATGATTGTTTCGATTCTGTACATGAACTTAAGCAAGAAATGCATGAGATATAAAGTTCGCTTGAATCTCTTGAGATGAACTTGTTGAACTTGAATCTGATAAGGCAGAATTTTCAACATGTATGATATGCTTTGCACAGAATGTGTGTCTAAAGATGTTATGTGTTATTATTTGCAATCTTCATCTGTTTTAGATGAGATCACTGAATTAAATGTTATTATCTTCTCTAAAGTCACGGGATGTGACTGTTTTCACAAAGCTTTCTAACAAAATGAATTTGTAAGTAAAGAGATTTACACTGTGCTTTTACCAGAGTTTTGCTATAATTCAAGAGATAAACACTCATTTCTCTTGAAATCGCTTTTCAAGAATGTCAAGAACAAACTGATATATGGACATAGTTTGCAAAAGAAAAGGCGTCAAATGTATTTCAAAACGAACGTGAACTATATTTTTAAATACAAGATTTGTAAGCATCAACTGCAAGACAAGACAATATGCAATAAGTGCGTTAAGAAACTCATTGAAAAATGCAAAGGACAATAGTGGAAATAAGTTGATAATCCATCTGTTTTCGACAACCAAATGCTCTCAGGATTCCAAAACCATCAGTTTTAGGTAAAAAAACGGCTCCCTTTATCAGACTTCTCTTGAAGATTATATTTTGCAAAGAAAAGTAGTTTTAAAAACTAATGAGACAAAGGGTTTATCAAAACCAGTCACTCCACAGAATTGCCTCAAACAACAAAGCAAGTTGTAAGAAACACAAATGTGATTAAACCAGGCATGTATCGAATTGCAAGTAGTACCACACTAACTAGAGCACCACAGTTGAATTCAGCCTTCTAGGAATACTTATTCATCGGTATCTTCATCTATAGGGAGTAGCTACAAACTAATGTTAGCAGTCCACAGCCTAGGAGCAATCAAAATGAAACGATAAGTCGTGTCAATCACTAGTATGTGACGTTTACGGAAGACTGAAGTAGATGAAACTCCTTAGGATTTCTAGTTCTTTCTAATCAAAAATAAGTCTGTAACTGCGTGTAATGACAGTTTATAATTCCAGAACTTCGATTGTTAATGTTGTTTGTGCTACTTGTGGGAAAATGTGTGTTTAACCGAATCTTGGATGCTTGTGTCCTTCTAAGTTTTGTAAGACGGGTGAATCTTGAACTAAGGAAAGGCCTAATGTAGTGCTATTAGTACTAGAAACCCACCCAAAAGTCAAGCGAACAAATCTGTTCGCAACACACATAAGAAATTAGTTCAACAGAATCCACTATCAAATATTTTAAAGAGTATATTGGGGATGTTGTATAAGAAGACTAATAAGGCGGTGGAAATGGTGGAATAGCACAAAACAATGCCCCATCTGATTATACATGGGTTCCTAGACAAAAAGGGAAATGGGGTACCTAAAGTTAGGGAACGAAAGTGTGAACTAAGAAAGTTAGTTTTTCCATAGTAATGTATCTAGGATATCTAATGTCTTAATAATCACCAAACATTTTAGGTCCAATTTGTCATGTATTCCTCAGTCCTCTATTCTCTTGCGATTGTACAACTCATCCTATTCCATTGTTGACTCTGGATGCAGACAAAGCACACCTTGACGGGCAAATTATATTTGCTGTGTAATTTTGTTGAGAAATATTTGGGTAACGTTCGTTTTGGAAATGATCAATTTGCTCCAATTCTTGGTTATGGGAGATTGGTTCACAGGAAATATCACGATTCAAAAGGGTTATACTACGTCGAAGGTCTATTAACAATCTTTTCTCGGTTGGTCAATTCTGTTGATGCGCGGATTTGGGGAAGTTAGCATTTGGAAATCAACTAGTTTTGTTCGATGATATTCAAAGGAAACGATCTTACTATCCGGTAAATCGTGGATATTCTTATATCTAGACAATTTCTCTTCAAGATGAAACAACTTCTCAAACTCCATCTGTCTAATTGGCTTAAGCATACCACTCATGCAAGGTTATGGCATCGAAGACTTCTCATCTCAACTTCGACTACATCAACTTGCTTTCAAAAAATGATGTCATGATTGGTTTACCAAAACTGAAGTATGTCAAGGATTTTACTATGTTCTCCTCTTGTGAAAGCTGAGGTAAAGCAAAACGAGTTCATTAAGTCAAAGATGTTCCAAGTTCAAAAGGACGGTTAAATTTGCTTCATATGGACTTATGTGGTCCAATGCGGGTTGCTAGCATAAATGGGAAGAAATATATTCTGGTAATTGTAGACGAATACTCCAGATACACTTGGACTCTCTTTCTACGTTCAAGGATTGGAAAAAAACAAGAAGTTTTAAATGACTTTCTCCACCGATGATCCAAAGAAATCTTAAAGCCCTAGTAATTTATGTTAGCACATGACAGAGGCACTGAGTTCTTAAACAGACACTTTAGGCCATTCTTTAATGAATAAGGAATTGAGCATCTAATTCTACTCCTCGAACACCTGAACAGAACGGCGTTGTCGAAAGACGAAACCGCACTCTCGTTAAGGGCTCGAATCGGATGCTTTCAGCTTCTAAACTTCCTTTATTCTTTTGGGCTGAAGCAATTGCAACCGCATGCTATACTCAAAAAGAATCAATCATCCATCCCAACTCATGGGGGGGGGGGAAACGACATATCACATACATTAATGACAAAAAAACCCTCAATTAAACACCTTCACATCTTTGGTTGCACTTGTTACCTAACCAGAGATGGTGAAAACTTGGATAAGATGAAAGAAAAATGGGGTCAGCTGGCCATTTTGGTGGGATCACTCCTTCAGTCAATGGGATATCCTATGGCTACAACAAGAGACAAGGTTGGATAGTTGAATCACATCCATCTCAGATTTGATGGGATCAAGAGACGTCAGCGACGTCTGTTGGCTAATGGACACTTCAAGGGCTCGTTCCCCCCCCCACTTAACGTACAAAAGGCATTTGATTATGCAACCCTGACCGCGCTCAAGAACTACAAATGTTTCTTCTTTCACGCAGATAATCAGTTCCATCAAAAGGAGTTTGGATATTCTTTTCGGTTCCTATCGTTCGCTTGAATTTTTCATTGATGGTACTTCACGTGTCAACAAGTCTTCTTCTCCCACCGATGATTCTGCTAAACAAGACATACTACCTTTCAACGAATATTCACCCTACAACAGAACCATCAACTCCAACACATGTCAATGCTGAAGAAAACAACAATGATCAAGCAGAATTTACCAATCCTTTCTGTACACGGTATCAACGAAATGTAGAGTCTTCTCACGCAAATATTGGTAATCAATTATGAATTACCTTCATCAACCTCAAAAACCGAATTACGATGGACAAAAGATCACCCTCGTTAAAATGCAAGTTCGTGGTATATCCAATCCAGGCCAGGGCAAACAAGACGACAAACTTGCAACAGATCCTAAAATGTGTATGTTAGCACTCCACCCGTGAGTATTGTTGAAACAGAAGAACATTAAGGAGCAATGCTTATTGCAAATATCAGTACGTAACCCGGACTTCCTAAATAAAAGAAAGTTAATATATAAAGGTAACTTATCCTAACAAAGAAGAAAATTCAACTTTTCTCGGTCTTGATGCTGTTCTTTACCAGACTTCACAAGGTTTTAAGCTCAAGAGTAAAAGGGGTAAGAGTACGCATAAGTGCGTCTTTCCCTTCAGAGTTGGAAGAGGAAGTCTTCTATAACATGATGTTTTTCAAAATGTGAACACATTTTTTTCAAGAATTTCTCCTGGACAATCATAATCTTTCCAAAATTGTGTGTTCACATCACTCCATCTTTCAAGGGGGTGAGTTTTGTGAAAAACAATTTTTAATGAGTTTGGATACATCATCTCTACGACATTCTTATGTATTCAAACATTCCCAAAAAGTCTATTATAACAACATGTTAATAGTGACAATTAAATAGAATGATAGTTATAAGATGACTAAGTGTTTCAAACCTTCATTTTTATATTAATTTTTTCAACTTGGGTATCATTGTTTTTGGTGTCTAAACCATATGTAAAAATTGTGGGGGAGCAAGTTTATGTCCCATGTAATTCATGCTATAGTAAGAGGATTGTCCCATGGTATTTCATGCAAATTTTAATCACAAAAGTGATTTCAAAAACTATGTGAGTTAGTATTTAAATAAAGAGGAGATATGTAATTAAATGTGATTAAAAGGCTCAAGTGCTATTCAGAAACATCGTTATCATGGTTCGTTCTCAATACCCTACAAAATCTTATTTCATGACGTTTCTGAAGACATAAGGTGGTACGGTTTGGTATTTGTCTTATGATCAACCAGTAACCGGAGGGATCTACCCAAGGAATCCATAGTTATGAAATAGGCAGTTCCTTAGTATGATTGGAGATGAATGTATAAGGGAAGAATGCCGACTTAAGATTGGTTAACACTGGAACAATCAACAACAAGTGATAGTAATGACGTCATGGTATGCATTGAAGGGTTGAAGAATGAAAAAGATATGTATTGGATAAGGGTTCATAAAGAAAGAAGCTTTCACATAACTTAGGCAGAACAAGGTTAATACATATGTTGTCAGAATTCAAAATGTTGATTACTGACATTGATGACGAATCATGGACCAGTGATGCATATGCATACCCTTCCAGCTTCAGTTTTCTTCTCAAAAAGAAAACATGTCTCATTTGTCATCGGAGATACACACGATTCTATTGGACTTTCTCACTCGAGTTATTTATATTGAAAGGTGGCAGTCTGACTCCAGCCTTCAAATTACTAAAAACCAAATGCACTAATTACGAGTCTAGAGCCAAAGATCAATCAAATAATCTCTTTAGGACACATTTCTATGACAAAACTTGTTGTACATCATTAAGTTCACAAGCTGTTAACATGAGTCCTACGGCATAATCCTTATGATTCTGCCAGAAACATGCAGAGTGATACTCTTTAGTATTCACAATGACGAATGGGAAATCTCCTTCCAGTGTCATCATCAAACAGCACTGCGGTAGGTGACTTGCGAGATTCTATATGAATCAAGCTTGTGTCAACTGGATATCGATAAAGGTCCAGTAAATGAATTGACGACATAATCAGAAAGATAGTAACTATCTGATTCACTCTTACCGTGTTGTCTGCTTTGAGACGTTCCGGTAATGAGAACTAGCAAGCATGGCAAATCTAATACATCTATGTTAGAAGACCCTACGCTTTGAGCTGGAAACCCTGTCAAGGAGATTCTTTGAATCTACCTGATCACAGGTACAGTATTTATACTGTAAAACGGTCCTACAGAACCGGAGGTTAATCTAACCAAATCCGGACGAATGACAAAGCCATATTCGTCCACCCGCTTTATTGCTAACTGTTTTATTTCAGGATACATAAAGATGGAGATGGTGATGCCTCATTCCAGCTGAAGTCAGATTCATTACACATGTCGCTCAAACACAATGAGACATTCTATAAGCTCCAGGATTCAAGAATTCATGATGCTCAAGAATTAAAGACAAGTAACTTCCGCACAAAACTCTGGTATACAAGATCTTCCTTCAAAGATATCAAGTCTATCAAGGGAGATTGTTAGCAAGCTTTTAAGATGATGCAAAGTATGAGCATGTTGGTCAAGACACAAGATCGCAAGGTGGCAATGCGATCAGCGATTGGATAAAGATTTAAAGATCTCGGACAGAAAAGATGAAGTCTAAAGACAGTGACAAAGGCTTAAGATCAAAGATCACAAAGCATAAAGGAACAAGCCTACAACGTTGACAGAGATAAAGATCACAAGAGCTTAACGACAAAAGCAATCTCATTGATCGTACGAAGGAGTGTCACAATGAACTCACTTCGAGGGAGATTGTTAGCCTCAAAATATTAAGTCGAACAATGGAAGTTTGTTCATAACTATATTAGGTCTCGGTCACTAAATTAATATACGTTATAATAGGCTAGACGGGTAAACGGGCTCTTATTTGTAATCTAATCGGTCATGTGTATCGGGTGAAAGCCCAAGGTAAACCTGGAGCCGGCCAAGTAAAAGCCACACACCGCCCCCTGTAGTTGTGATTGGGTATATATCCATTTTCCATCAAGGGAAAATGGTGTGGTTCATTTGTAAGAATTCCATTTTGCAAGTAAATTAACCATTCTCTTCCTACTTTCTCTCTCTAGTTTCTCTCTCTACAATTCTCATAATTTCCTTCTCTTTTCTACTTGTATTCGAGCAACATGATAATGAAGTGAAGTGATCAAGGGTAACCGACATATTGATTCATTATTCAAATTATGATTGATATTATTATCGAATCTAATTGAAAAGTTTTTTAGTATGGACAAGAAATCGGATTCTTATTTGTCTAGCTTTGAGATTATTTCAACATGTATCAAGATATATTATCTAAACCTACATAATCAATTCTCACTCGATTGATTATGAAAATGAATGAATCCTTTTCTTAAGACAATAAGAATATGCATCGGATTCATAATCACACTTGTGTAAATGATTGGTATATTGAGTCTACTTGTCCAATAGTTGTGTTCCAAATATTTAGCAAATATATGCATAAAATACACAATGAAGTAGGATCGACGACTTAAATGTTTTGTCTAAAATATTCAAGTAATTTACCTTGCAATGCAATTGGTAAAGTCGTCATCTACGAAACGCCAAACATGAGCAAATGCACAACATATGTAACTTTGCTCAAAATCAATTCATAAAGCACATCTCAAAACTCAATCTATCAATCTCATCTAACTTTCTCTTACTTTACCAAATAAGCATAATATCTCTTCTTCACCACATGAGAACCATTTAACCATCTAAGGTTAGGACTAGGAAGAATTGAACATATTCCACAAATACCATTTATTTGCTTTCTTTCTAATAAGTGTGATCGTTAAGAGGATTTCGAATTTGAGATGACTTATTATTCAAACGATTAATCAATCTCATCATCAATCCTAGTTACCAAAATTAGAATTATGAAATGAAATCTAAGATAGGATTTATCTAGATCACGAAAATATCAATCAAATGACAATAGATATTTTTCCGTGTCTACATGTTTAACCATCCTCGATTATTACACGAAATCACAAAGTCGATTGCAAGACAACAAGATTAGTCATCGAATTACACTTCACACTTGCAATGAAGATGTTTCATTGAGTCTAAAGTGTTCAAATGTTGTGTATTAGCTTATGGTTCAAATTTCTACAACTAAACTTAAACACACTCATAAGTTGGGATTGAAATGACTTACAAATTTCATCGGGTAACTTTAGTACTCCAACTTGAATAAGCAAGAATTAGATGTCATTTCTAAAAACCAAAACCTGAGAACCTTATAACTTTTTAAGGTTTCTCTTAATAACCTAATATCAATACCATCTCAAGATAATGCAAATGTATTGCCAAAATTGGCACCCCCACGGATAGAGGGAATCCTTCGTCCTAAATTCATCTTCGGTTTAGGTAGATCCGCGCCTATGGCAGTAATTTAAAACATCTTTCCTCTTGGCCAATCACTTGTTAAAAGTCTAACTTAGATGTAACTAAACTTTTAGTTAATAATCATTATTTCTACAAGAAACCAAACACGAGATCTATTGAGGTTAAATAACCTTAATTGGATTTCTTTCATAAAAGACATACAAAGGTGCATTCTTTGAACACTCTCAACATAGAGCATTACACATTGTCACTTTTAAGCATCCTCCTAGGTCCTAGATGACTCCTTCTTTCTTATACCTACAACAACTTGCTTGCTCTCTCATTCAACCTTAGAATTCCACACATCTTGATTAGGATTATGTGAACCGAATATTAACGTCTGTTAGTTGAGTCATTGAGGCCTTTGTATGCAAAAGATAATACAAATTTTATCTTTGCTACTCTTCTTGGGCAAATATAAGAATTCTATTTTGTCTAACATGAGAATGACTACTAAAGAACCTATTGCACTAGAAATTCAATTTGACCTAACGGTTGAATTGCTTCCAAGAGTGAAGTTGGGTTCGTGGTATAACCCATAAAAATGGTCATGTTTAGCCTAAATTGAGCACCACTAGTGATAGTCTCATATCTATTCTCTAATTTGATTAAATGGCTCTTCCTAAATATGCCTAATGATAGTCTACATTTTGATGGACCTTGTATCTTTTAGGAGTGCACACTAAGCAAGTAGAAATTAGGTTTCTCCTTAGTCAATATAGACAACATGCACCTCACATATGTGCTTTGAAGTTTCAAGATGATAACTTGCTCCCACGTAATACAATTATATGCTTTCATGTTTATCTTAATGCTTAACGTTTATTTGCTTAGCTATTGAATGCATGTTTGGTGTAAAAGCGTTTGCTTTTTTCTAGCAATTTAGATAAAATATCTCTTGGTTTATTCTAAATTTAAACATGCTCCTAAGTGCTAAATGCTATCAAGTTTTACATGATGATGCATTTTAAATTTTATCAGTTTTGTATGACGTCTTTTACATGACTTACTGTGTTTAATTTGCTAACAAATTATGTTTAGTTTAAGTATGACAATTTTATAGTTAAATGTCATATAGCTTACATATTAATCTTGTTTATTATTGTGTTAATGCATGCTTAGATAAACTTGCATGCATATATCTATATATCCTATGCATCTAGGTATATATCTTCTCCTAAAATATTTTTCTTCTTCGCGTCTGTGTCATAATTCTAAAAAGGCAAAAGAGTCATAGAATGGTCTTAAATCTCCTAGAGTCTTCATTCACACACTCCTTTGATCATCATCTCAATTTCTTCCAAATAATTCACTCTTCGTCAAGAAAAGATAAGAGACAAATCTAACACTCCTCCGAGTAGGTTTGACAACTTAAATATTTCATCTGCAATAGTCAAGTATCTTTAACTTGCGATCGCAATCGTTAAAGGTCATATCCGAAAATCCTTATTCAAGCCTTTTAACAACATAAGTTAAGACGCACTCTTTTTCTCTTCGACGAAACATTCTTCTCTTCGACGAAACATTATTTTCCTTCGACGAAACATTTTTTCTCTTCGACGAAAACATACTTTCTATTCGACGAAACATTCTTTCTTTTCGACGAAAATATTCTTTCTCTTCGACGAAAACATTCTTTCTCTTCGACGAAAACACTCTTTTTATTTCAATCACACCTCTTCCTTCTCACTCAACCACGCCTCTTCAACCATAGAGATGGATAATCTCTTTCATCTATTATTTTCGCTACCACCTTTAATACAACCGTATACCTCGTCGTGTGATTGTTCTATGAACATTCGCAATGCTCGAGAAGAGCTACATAACTTTGTGAGTATAGTTTATCGTACGCTAACCACCATCTGTCTTGACATTGTCAAGCTCGTCGTCTCTATCTTTGTTTGTTTTCTTCTTTATTTATTTCTTTCTTTCGCGGA